>BMAO01018693.1:0-106636 GCA_019973975.1 Trichonephila clavata | reverse complement strand
TGAAAAAATGGGTTCATTACGATAATCCCAAGCTCAGAAAATCATGGGATATCCCGGCCATGCTTCCACGTCGACGGCCAAACCAAATATTCACGGTTCCAAGGTCAAGCTCGGTATTCGGTGGGACCAGCTCGGCGTAGTGTATTATGAGTTGTTAAAACCGACTGAAACAATCGCAGGCAATCGTTATCGAACGCAATTAACGAGCATTGAAAGACAAACGGCCGCAATACAAAGAGAGACATGATAAAGTGATTTTACAGCATGACAATGCTCGACCCCGTGTTGCGAAAGTGGGCAAGACATACTTGGAAACGTTGAAATGGGAAGTCCTACCCCACCCGCCGTGTTCTCCAGAAGTTGCTCCCTCGGATTATCACTTGTTTCGATTAATGGCACGCGGCCTGGCTGAGCAGCACTTCCGGTCTTATGAAGAAGCAAAAAATTGGATCGATTCGTGGATCGCTTCAAAAGATGACCAGTTTTTTCAACGCGGGATTCGTACGCTGCCCGAAAGATGGGAGAAAGTAGTGGCCAGCGATGGACAATATTTTGAATCATAAATGTATAACCAGTTTTTTACAATAAAGCCTCGAATTTCGGAAAAAAAACGGCGGAAGCAAAGTTGTACGCCTAATAAGTTTGTGAAAAAAGAGTACTAAAGCAGGTGAACATGGTGGGTGAAATTTTTCTGAGGTGTGTCTCTGATTAGGAAAATTACTACAATATATACTATAGATTCACTGGTTTTTATGTAGTAAATGCTCTATGCCTTCATAAAGTACGTACTTTTACATTTTAAAGAATGTTAGGGCAGGTTTATATTCAATTGCATTCTCAAGCAAACAATGCACACAAGTGCAGTACAACATTTTCTGAGGAAACTCACGTACTTATTTTTTAAAAATCCATTTTATATAACCCGGCATTTTCACACAAACTCGGTCCTCCTTCAGTCCACATTTCTCTTGGTCGGGTTTTTCGATCTCTACAATATTCTAAGTTTTATGTATTGAGGTATCCAACTGGTTGCGACACTTTTTTTTTTTAAGAAATGGAGATTTTTTTGTTTTTAGATTTCTTAAGCACATTTTATGAAAAATATGCTAAAATTAAGATGTAAAAAAGAAATTATTATTTATTACTAAAATGGGGAAAAAATGGGTAAAAATTGACAAAAATAACATACACGCGGACCATTCCCACAAAGTTTATGAACAAATTTTCAATTTTCAATTCTGATTGTTGCTATGTTACTCTATTTTAAGTGACTTACAGGATAAGAGTGTTTTACTTTTTACAAAAACTAGAGCACTTTATCTTAGTTATTAAATGAAATTGCTTAAAATAACAGTAATTATATTAACATAAGGGACTGTAAATTTTGTAATAAAGCGGCGATTCATAAATCTGAAGGTTAAAACACTTTTACTATTACACAGAACAAACACAAAAAAATTCAGTTAATTATTTTCAAATCTTTTTGAGCAATCGGCTGAAAGCATTTTGAAGAAAAAAACACATTTCGAAAAAAACGCGTATTAAAGTATGACATCTTGCTTAAAGTAATGACGTCTGCTCTTACTAAAACACGTATAGTTTTTGTTCTAATGAACGGAAAATAATAAATTTGGTATTTTTATTAAGCTAATAGGATGCCCTATAAAATTAAATCATAAAAAAATTTGTCAATTTTTGGCAAAATTCACAATTTTAGGGTAGTCGGATACCTTTATCATAGGTTCTAAAAATCATGTACGAGGGTTAGGTATAAGTTATACATCGATCAATATTGAAGCGCCCAAAAAATGAAAAACAGTCCAACAGTCAAGATATTCAAGCACTTTTTTTTTTGCACAGTCAATCATTCTTTCAACGTTAACCTCTTTCTCAGTTTCATGTGCGTCTTCTATTTCTATAGATCAAGGAGAATATAAGGCTATCACACTGAATTTTCTCGTTAAAGTCACAATTGCCTTTGTATGTTTTATCAGGTTTGTTGCAATATTTATGGATCAAGGACATACAAATCGATGGAATTTTATTACAAATACACACAGTTAACAAAATAAGAATAATGTAAATAAGAACAAGATGTAAAACAATTTATTTTATTTCAGTTTTCATAGATGATGCACGGAATAAGACTAATAAACAGAAATACTTACGGCAAAGCAATATCCAAGTATAAATTTTGATATTCCTCATATTTATTCCAAAGTAATTTTGAAAATATAGTTGCTGAAAGAAAAATGTTTGACATCAGAATTAACCAAGCAAATGTAATTAAACACTTATATAGACATTTTTATAAGTAAAAATCAATAAATCTAGATTTAAAATTTGATAGAATGACGTGTATATCCATAAACTCTATGATTTCCAATTTTTTTAACTCAATGTACAATATATCAGAGGTGGGGAACCCCCGCAGCCTTGAGGCTGCATGTGGCACAGTGGGTTTCTTGTCCGGCCTTCGTAAAAGGTAGTACTTGTATTAATTAATATTCCATTACATATATAACAACAGTTTGCAAATCAATGGAAGTAAATAAAGAATAGCATGAATGTATAAATATTTCAATGACTGCTTATGGGAATAGCCAATTGAACATTTCAAATGTTAGAACGCCACCTAGTGCAAATACGATAACACTACCAAACATAGTCATTAAAATGATCAATTAAAGCGTATGTTAATGAAGCTTGTTCCATATTTATATACGCTTCCATAAATGAAAATACCAACAGTGAAAAATATAAAATGTTACAATAGTATCTCTACCTTTTATAATTATATAAAAAATAATAATCAATGATTATTGTAAAAACAAGTCAGTCAATACGAAGTCAATACGTCAGTCAATACGAAAATATTTCATATTGTAGCTTTTTATGACAAATAATAAATAAATAATTTAAATAATAATTTCTTAATATTTCTATAACTGCACAAAATTGTTAAATCTATAAAAAAAAACGATAATAATTTCATAAAAGTCGCATTTATAGGTGCATTTACCTATGCGCGCGGCCTACTTTATTACAAATTAATTTACATGTGGCTCTAATGGTAAAAAAGTTCTTCACCTCTGCAATATAATATACATATTACAAGATTATCTTGTTATCGTTTCCATAATCTTCTTTCTTTCACGAACAATTTTAGAAATATTCTTTCTCTGTTAGCAAAAGCGCGATTCTTAAAAATTATAAATATTAATATAGCATACGAAAAAAATTGAAATTAACTGAAACAAATTTTTTAAGCAAGTTTGAAAAAGAATCAAGAATTAGTTAAAAAATTAGATTACTAATCCACAAAAATCAAAAAGCGACTAGCAAAAAAATAAAACAGTTAAAACATTCGAAAGTTTTGAAAATATTTTTAAGAAATAATTAGATCAGTTTTTAAAACTCCGATAGAAATTTTAGAAAAATACTTCTAAGAAATATCCTCTTTTCAGAGTTGACAATAATAGTAGGAAAAAATTGAATGATAATATTCAATAAAATCAAATAACCATAATCGAACATACTGTAATATATTACAGAAAATTTTATCAAACGAACCGGCGGTTTGTAAAAAAATAGGACATGTGTGCATATTATGATATTTGGTGCTGCATAAAATAACAGATGTCGTCTGATAGTAATATCTCAAAGAAAATTTCTTTTCAAAATTCTATTGACTTAGACTATAAGTATTTTTATAAGTCAAATATAGGTATCCTATTTCATTTAATAATACAGTTTTCACACATTTATTTGCATTTTTTATGAAATAGTGTTGACGTTTTTATATAAAAAAAACTATTTTGATCCATTAAAACTTTTTTAAGCATAATAATAACATGATCTGGCAGCAAAGAATATTTCATGTTGCTTCAAAAATGTTTACAAATGCTGAGAGATGTAATTTATATTTTTCACTTTCATATTTTCTTCCCTAGGTAAAGTTTTTATTAAATAAACAAATATTATTCCGTCCACACTATATTTTTTCAAATTTGAAGTGAAGTCTTTACATTTTCCGAAAAGAAAGATTCGATCGAAGATATTATTTATACCTTTCTATTGTATCATTCTAAAATTACATTTTATTTTGTTGTTTGTTCATACGGGGAAAAAATATTTATACCAATAATTATTTTGCTATTTTTTTAGTGAAAAACCGTGTAATTTATTCCAAATATATAGTATTTTTGAGACATTTTCAAGCTTTTTATTTTCCTATTTTGTTGATTTCATAACATAATTATTTTATTTATTTATAAATTTTTGTAAACAGGTAAATATTACATATTTTTCTTATTTAATAACGCATCTTTATGTAACACAGAAAGAGAACTTTATTTGTAAATCTCTTTTTAACTGTTGTTTCAATTATTCGTTTAAATTGGAAAATAATAGAATTATAGTAGATAGGCTAATAATTAATGTTTAAGATAATTTAAGCGTATAAGTATAGTTAATAAGTAATTCAATAATAATCAATATTTAACTAAGTATTCTTTTATAATACTGTATTAAATTTCTAATAAATAATAGAAGTTATACTTAAAATATGAAAAATGACAAAAAAAAATGAGAGAAATTAACACACCAAAGAAGTTTAATGAAAATTAGACTATTATTCACTCGGTAAAAGCCCGTGCAACGCTGGGCAAAGCGGAGAGGAAAGAAACAAAGAAGTCAAAGTAATTTCGAAAAATAATATTGGAAGTGCTGATTTTGTGAAGAGAAGGGAAAATTTTAAACGAGAAAGCCATGATACGCACTCACGGGCCATGCACTCACATCGTACACGTCACACTCACACAAAAGTGCTGCTGTCAGAAAGAAATGAGGAAATTAACATGGGGATTTAGTTATACCCTCGGTAAAAGCCCGGGCCATGCCAGCTAGTTATATTATAAGTTCTGAGGTATACATCTATTTTTCAAGATAAAAATAACATACAAAAGCTTGAGCCTTTATTGCTTAATATTAATAAAATGATTACAAAGCAAATAAAAAATTTATATATCAAAATTTAATGTTTTCGGTGGTTATATATATATATATTTAACAGTTATTTGATCTTTTGATGCAGAGCTCCCTAACTTTATTGTAGCTGCTGACCGGTCACTGTTTGATACTTTTACAGAGGATCGCCGGGGAGGGGGTGTAGGAAGGTTATTTATATTTTAGTTTGTTTTGACTTAATCATTTAAACAATTAATGGTTATAAACATGCCTTCAGATTAAAATACAGTTACAGCCCCAAACCCCGAGAGAAATAATGGAAATCTTTTTATGCTCCTTGTGCGGCTCGACACTATTTCTCTCTCTATTTGATCCAAGGACCAGTACCTATCTGCCCCCCGGGGGTTGGGGCCACTGTTTTAACATATATAAAAATTATTGAAAAACACCTCCCACCGAAAAAAAATCGAGTTCTACTCTTTGTGGGAAAGTCATTAAACGAACTTACAACACATATCTTTCAATTAAATAAAATAATCAAAATTGTATTCCAATTGCATTCTTCAAGCATGAATAATATTCCGTTTTGGGTGGCAAACATCTTTCTGTGTTCCTTCTTGAAATCCGCCTATTTTTCATACCTTTCAACAAAGACTCGATTTGATAAAACATATGCAACCCATTTAACACGTCCATCACCACTTTTGACCTTGATTCATCTCTATGAGACATGACACTAGTTATATCATGACCCAGGATATAGAATTACAACTCCGTTAACATATCATAACAAACAACGATCTTATTTCAAGACACCCTTTCCCCTCTCCCTCCAACACAATTAATTTTCATGGCGTAAAGAAAAAATCTACAATACACACTTCCATGCTCTACGTGTCTTTGACCTTGAAAAATTCCAAAACTCATCTAACATAAGGTACCAACCTTTAAAAGCACGGAAATAAACCTAAAAAACAATTCCAAAAAACAATGAATTTATAATTCCATTCAACGCTTCTTTTTTAACCTTGCTTTCAAGGCAACTTAACCACCATGCGTTTCTGGTTCAAAGATCTACAGGAGGGGGAAAAAAGACACCCACGAAAAATGTATGAACCCGTCCATTACCACAGAGAAAGAAACTTGATACTCAAAAGTTGCAAAAGAGAGCACAAATCGTAGCCGCCCGACTGTTTCTTAATGCATCAAGACGAGAGTTGATGACAATGCAACAATGCGAGTTTGGGTGTCGAGCCAGATTCCAGAAGTTGCCTACGAAGGCTCTGTGCCTACGTATGTTGTGTGTTTGTCTAGGTCTGGTGACACAGTTGGAGAGGGGCGTCGGTTGTCTTTTTATTACCATAATGAAGATCGGGCGATTCTACTAGGGCGTAATGGTCTACAAGAAAGAAGCAGAATAATTCTAGTGTGGATGGGAGTATCCGATTCTGATTTTGTTCGAATTGGACAGCGTTTTCCAGCTCGTTGGCCTTGGTTTTTTGAACTCGGAATGGTAACTGGCAAGTCGAATAGGCTCAATTTTTTTTGAATGATCTATCAATTAAATTGGGCAAACATTCTTTTCTCTTTACTGAGATAACAAAGAGTTAAAAACTCAAAATTCGCCTTTTTTTTCTTTTTGATTGCAGACTACAAAATTTATACATTTCAAAATGTATCACAAAATGTATCATTCGTATGGCACAGGTAATGACGATTTGTATCATAAAAGCATGTATCACACCAGCAGCGCACACAAAAATTTTTCAAGGGAGGGGGGGGCTCTAAGGTTGAAAGTCCCCCAACTTGTATCATACCTCAAGCAAAACCAATTGATTCTTCTGATTTTCACAAAAAACAGTAAAAAAATAAATTATTGAATTTAATAATTAGCATTAATTAATAAAATAAACTGTTAATTTCAAGTTCTTTATTAAATTGTACGTTGTATATCCATAGGATTATCATCAATTGAAAAAAACTCAAGGACTTTGTGGGGTATCTGGACCTCTAAGACCCTTGTGTGCACCACAGTATCACACATATAAATAATTCAGTACATCGGTTGTATGGTCACTAGGATCTGCTTCCCCAATGACTAGGAACGGCAGCAATAAAAGTGGTCATGGCCACGAATTCGTGTCCGGTGAATAGTAACTTCTCCCCACCAGGTAGAGCAACTGATGCACGATAAATATGTCACGCATCAAAGCCTTCACGTTGGCGTGGTATGGAAGTTTAAAGAGGGGATGGCAGTTCAGGTGTTGTTCACATCACTCTTGACTGAGGTTTAAAATTAAGTGATCCGTCGCCAATAGCCTTTGTATTGCTTTAGTATGACGTTAATAAATAAAAACCTTACCGTCTGGGACCCTTTCTAGGCTCTAAATGATGTTTTACAGTTATAATTAAGCAGACGTAAGTTTCATAATGGCTCAGAATAATGAAAGTGAAAATTTATTAAATCATTTCCATAATTTTTAAGCCATATGTGGGGGTATACTTTCATTCATTTTTTTGAACTTAATAAAATTAGTTCTATTACTACAGAAATGTCTAAATTTATTTGAGAATTCGTTTATTAAATTATTGACAACTTAAACGATCGTGAATCATTTTCCTCCCTAATCAACTGCATAAATATAAAAATCTTCGCGTCAGAATTCTTTAATTCATTAAAAAAATACTGAGAAAAATTGATAATTTAATAAGAAACCATTGAAAATAGTTCAGAATTTCTTAAAAGAAATAGTATTCTTCTCAGCCTTAACATTTCCATGCGTTTAGTACGTTTTACAGACCCTTCAAAGTTTTTTAAAGTGACTACTTTCCAATTTGAAAAAACATTGTAACAGACTTTAAATCATTATATCCTCTATTTTTTCCATTTATTAACATGTATCTGTAAAAGATTTGATGTTAAAAATGAAATTAAAAGTGGTAAATTCGGAATTGGGTTCAATGAAGTCTAGTGCAACAATTATTTTTTTAATTTAGGTTAGATTACACAAAGACAATGCATATCGTAAGCAAAAATTAAGGGAAAAGAACAAAAACGGTCTTTCGTAGCGACCACATTGTTCCTTCGCCTGGCCTCAACTGAAAATGTGACCGCTAGAGGGCACTTTTGCTATTTAGAACAGTCAGTTAAAGTTATTAATCACAAAAACAGTTACATATCTATTTCAGAACTATATTATCATTAAAAATAACTAATTTCAAAGTTTTGAAGCAGTGATCCCCAACCCCCAGGCCGAGGGGTCCAGCCGGTCCGAGAATCAAATAGTACCGAGCTGCCCAAGGTACAATAAATTATTTCCATTTTATTTACTGGAGTATTTTTCTCAATTTTGTGCTATTTTCTATGGATATAAACTATCAACATTCCCTCCCTTCCACGGGCCGTGGCAAATTTACCAAACGTTGACCGGTCCGCAGCGATAAAAAAGATTGGAGAGCACCGCTTTAAAGCATCTTCATTGATTAAATTCATTATTTTTTACACTAAAGTTTCAATTTGAGGAACTCTAAAATGTATAGCTAAATAAAATGTAACTTATTTATACAAGAACTATACATATTTTAAAAATACATATATTAGGGCTATATTGCAAATCCCAAAATGTTTGTTTAAAACATTGGAATAATATTTACTAGTAAAATATAATAATATGACCTATCTTACAATTTTCTAACAAAAAGTAACATATTTTATATAAAAATCGGGTATTTTTATGCAAAACTCTAAAAAAAAATAATTTTGAAAAATTATGAAATAAACATCAAACAAAAATCAAAATGCCACTTGTTTCTTCCTATGCATATTTAGTTTGGAGATGTAACATTTCAACCCAATGGTTCTCAAACGAAAAAATAAATTGCCAATATCTCGAATCTCAATTTACAAACACACAACCGGATTTTTTTTTCACAATTACTCTAATGACAAAAGAGAAAAAGACACTTGGGGCCAATCACACACAACTTTCAAAATAACACATCCATTCAAACTGCACACAAAAAAAAGACACACCGGAAGAAATTAAAGTCGAGAGTGACTCTCAAATGTCCACTTTGCAACTCAAAATCAAACAAATCACGGCAGCCTAATGCTACTCAAAACGTACAATTCTCATTCTCGTTTTCGTTTACGCACTTGTAGGTCAACACATCTATTACATGGCCAGCGGTTCTTCAAAGAAAAAATGAAAAGTTGTCAAAAGCCAAAATCGGACAGGTCAAGAGATAATTTCTTCCGCTAGTACCAAAAAAAAAATACTATTTAGATAGATGTACACATTTTTTCTACATGTATGCAAGTCTCCGCTCAGTGATCCGAGAAAGGCCAGCACTGGACTGCCCCCGGGGCTCACTTTCGAATAACGAATGGAATACTCCCCATTCAAAAAACAGTTTGAATAATCGTCTGCTATCTGTTATTATGTCAAAAATTACAAGATGGGAGAAGAGGAATAGGGACTACTGCTAATAAATAGAACTGAAACGGTAGAGATAAAGCGAAAATGTTAGCATTTTTTGGTACCAATTATGCTGTTTTTTGTGCAAAATACATTTTTATGGCAGTTTGAAGGTCATGGGGAGGAAAAGTTTCTAGGGTGATGGTCAGAGATTGTGTTTCCGTCAGATGACTTCCGAATTGTGGAGGATGACGTTTTTGTCTGAGGTCCTTTCAGACAGACGGTGATAAGAAGTAATGGAAAAGAGAAAAGATAAGGATAAGATCGGAGAGGGAGATGGAAATGGAGGGGAAAAAATTGCTTCCTCTATTTCTTAAAAGAAAATTTTGATGCAAGCGAATGTAAACTTGACAGCTGCGTTTAAGAAGACAAAGATTAAGTATTTTTTATTGATGTAAAGGAATTTCATGCGAAAAAACACGATAATTCAATATAAATGAACACTTGAACTTATATAAGTACAAAATTCGAATAATTCAAATTTTAGCTACAATGATATTTTTTTTTTCTCTAAGATAGTATTATGAATTCTTTTATATTTTTAATACAATACTTTACTGATATTTTTTAAAAAAACGATAAATCGGATAAAAATCTTAAACGGTTTTAAATATCTGTCTATTGTAGAGTATAACTTTCAAATATATATTAATTTTTTTCAGAGGTACATTCCCTTTCAAGTACCAATTATATCTAGTGGAAGACCAAAGGAAAAACCTACCGCTCGGATTTGGACATACAATATTAATTCTCCATTAACCCTTGATGGGACCACTTTTTTTTCTAATAAAGTTTAGTTGAAAAGTTTCTAGGAATTGAGATTAATTTATAATAATAATAAAAAATTCAATTAATCTGACCTAAAGTTAATTTGAGTTTTAAGACAATTTTTGGTAGAAAGTACGTTCCCTATCGCCCACTGTGTACCACAGTGCTGGTTTATCCATTGGGCACTTGGAGTGGGAGCCTAGGGGCCCGGAAGGGTCCGGATAAGCTAGACTTAACCAGACTTTCCTTGGATTTGCCAGTGCCGCCTAGAGATCTTCTGCGCCCAGGGCCCAAAATGAGCTTAAATCGGCACTGCTGGGAACCATTCAAAAACAGGTCAAAGGGAAGTATTTAAAGGTCAATAATATTTATAAAATATAACCTGCAAATACTAAAATCTACAAAACATCTGGAACAGTTTTCTTGTCACTTAAGAAACTTATTGGTCGTCTATTACATTCACGACTTGAAAATCCAGAAACCAGTTGTCATGTTAGCTGCACAAATCACATGTGGGAAAATGGAATCAATTGATTTTTAAAAATTAATGAATTTGAAAAGAAAGTATATTTTTCATTGCCTTATTTGATCTCTACAACTCAACAAGTGTGACAACAAGGCAATTTTTTGTATATACATTATTAAATTTTTAATGCAATTAAAGTTTCAAAGGTGATTTGATTTGAATATCAAATTTCAAACCTATCCTCTTAACATCCTTTTTTCCCCCAGGTTATTGGATAGAACAACATTTTTTTAACAGTTCTTAAATATTATTTTGCTTTCAATTTCAGTTCTGTTTCACCCTGAATTCAAAAAAACATTTTTACAGCTGTAGAAAATATAATCTTTTTAGAAATCTTACGGTAAATTAAATCAGCAACAGTATATGTGAATCTTATACTGATCAACAGCAGTGTATGTGAATCTTAATTCAGAAAAATTCACGATGTTTGAATTCTTTTAGAACGTAAAGTAACTCGTGCGAATATTCGAGCATGTATCTATTTCAATTTATAAAAATAATAAAATGATTCATTACACATTAGGCGTTTATTTCAATTTTTAAAAAAAAATGCATATTATTTAATGACTTAAATTGTGCGAAAGCTAATTTTATTACTTTACAGTTTAGCTTTAATATGCAAAATCGCTATGATGTCACTGTATTTTGTATTTTTGGTAACTTTCAGAATTAAATAAAACATGCAGATTCTACAAATAATTTTTAGTATATCTTTTTGCATTTTCCGTAAAAAATAGGACTTAAATATTTTCTGTGAAATTTTGATTCATTCTAGAGGGAAAATACATATTAAAATAATAGAAAAAGAATAATTTTCATTTTATGCAATTTCCTTATTTGTTCATCAGGCAGATTTATTTTATTTATTTTTATGAGAGAGGTCAACTCAAAACATGTTCAAAATTCTAATGAATAATCTTTTATGTATTAAAATGTAAGTAATATCTTCTGGATTATGTTATTTTTTAGGAGATATGTCCAAACTCACGATCAGTCGTGTTCAGAGACCTCTCTCATGAGAGAGGGGGATTGTATTTTAAAAAATTCGTAGATGAAAGTGCCGAGGGTGTAAGCTCTATAGCAGAGGTTCCCAAACGTTTTTTTGTCTCATAGACCCCTTGCAAAGTTTTTCGTCTTGGGTGGACCGCTATTTACCTAATATTAAATTTTTTCACATTTATCAACTTCAATGCATTTTTCACAGCTAGATAGAGCTACTAACTTTAAAACATTCAAGTCTTTAGCTGTAGTGAAGTATAGTGTTTAAAACTTAAGAAACATTACTTCATTTTAAAATTAATAATATGTAAAATCTATAACTGTTACATAAAATAACTGAGTAACAAATAAAAATAATTTTAATGGGATAGATGATCTGGCGCTTCGATAACAAGCTTTCAACATTTAGCATCAATCTCTATCCAGTTTAACTCTAAACTCTCTCCTAACCCATTTTTTTTAAAATTGGCAACCTCGGTGAAACTCTTGTTCACCAGTAAAAGCAATTAAAAAGTTTTTCACAATATTCCATAATTCGGGGTAAATAACCGGTATGTCTTTTTAAAGCCAAAATTGCTGACATCCATTTCCTAGCTAGATCTACGTTATTGCCTATTCCGATCAGTTTTCTTTTAATAGGACATTTTTTTTTCTTCCAACGAGACCATATGATTCCTTTGTTTACTGTGATATTAGCATACTCAAAGTATTCTCAAACCTAGAATCAAAATCTGAACAGAGGCAATTTAAATAAAAGTAAGTTAAAACCTCATCTTCCTGGCAGAAGATCTGTGATAAAACGAGAAACTTCGCGTCGTCCAATATTATACTCCTTTAGCTTAATTCTGACAAGAAAAGCTGAATTTTAATAGTCCTTCGTTTGATAAAATACAAGGGGTGATCAAATGAAAAGTACGAAACGACACGGTGGGTAAAATATAGACTTTATTCAAAATATACACCATAGGCTGAGCACAACGATCCACTGATGAACAAGCCGCAGGATTCCTTGTTCCCAGAATTCCTGTGGCTGTGACGAGACCCAGTCCTTCACAGTGTCCTTGAGTACGTCGTCCGAGTTGAAGCGCTTTCCTTTCAGGTGTTTCTTCAGTGGACCAAACACATGGAAATCGCAGGGTGACATGTCCGGACTGTAGGACGGATGGTCCAACGTCTCCCATTGGAACTTGTCCAGTTCCATTTGTGTGACTCTGGAGACGTGTGGACGCGCGTTATCATGGAGCAGAACCAACCCTCCGTGAGCAGGCCCGGTCTTTTGTTCTTGATGGACCTGGGTAGGCGTCGGAGTGTCTCACAGTACACATCGGAGTTAATGCTTTTTCTGTGCTCGAGTAATTCTGTGCTCGCATCATTTGGACGCCGCTTTTTATAAGAGCCTTTGCTGTCTCCTGCGCATGAGGGCACCCGCGCATGATCTGATCCCAGTCAGAGTCTCCAATGGCATCCCGAGATGTCTTGCTACATTCTCCCTTGGCGGAATATGCAAATATTTAACTGTTTCATTTTTATGTCGTTTGTACCTTTTCATTTGATCATCCCTTGTATATTCTGTACCTTGTAACTGTACAAATTAACCTCATTCAATTTAATAAATAAATTTTTTTAAATAGGTAAAATTTGGTTTCTTCTTGCTTACATTTTCTTTTAAAATTAAAGTCCCGATCTGGTTTAATGAGAGCAATATCGTAGACCCCCATTTACGCCTCATGAACCCCAAAATTATTTTTTCACTGACGTGTACCCTTTGAAAGTCATCATAAACCCCTGGGGGTCGATATAGACCACTTTAGGAATCACTGTTATATGGTAAAAATTAAAAATCTGGAGTCTATGAAGCCCCAAACCCTCTCTTTGTGTACGCCATTGCTTAGGACCATCGTAGCTCACGCCATGTCGTAAATGTCGATACTCGGCGTGGGAATGTTTTAACATCTATGAAAACACCAAAACATCATTGAATCCATCATTTATAACTGCAATAAGATGTTCTTTAATAATTTATAATTAATAACGAAAACACTTTAAAAGAAAAACAAAGCGTGAAACATTCTTTTGTTGACGAGCTAAGGCTTAAAAAAACACGTACAAACACACACATTAGATCAAGCTTCAAGTCTTTTCTTTCGCCTATTAAAAGACAAAACCTCAACCATTTGTTCGACACTCTGGTAAAAGACACAAGATTCTTGATAAGAAACCGGATTCGGGAGAGATTCCAATTAGAAGCTCATTGAGTGGCATACTCTGTGACCTTTATCGCGGTTAAAGGTCAGACCTTTCTGAAAGTTCGCGGGTCTCGGTTCTTGTTATTATTTACGTAATTCCCATTGACTTTTGAGACAGCTTAAAAAGCACCTCCGAAGATGTCAGAACAATTTAGGCTTGGACATGTAAGCGGTTCTGAAAGCAGGAAGAAAAATTGGGCTGGAGTTTTGGGGGAAATGTTGTGGTATGTTAGTTATTAATGAAAATTATTCCTGTCAGATTTTCGATAACAAAGGTAGAAGTCAAACTTTAATAATAAATAAAGTTACTTTCAGTTTTTGCCCCCACCGTAAATTAACAGAAAACTAAAATAAATTAGGTTTGGGAATTGTAGTTTTTATTCCAAATTCGTTTAGTTTTTACAGAAGACGGCTGCTTAATTGTTAAACATGCAAAAGTAATAATATGTTCTGAAGTAAAAATCATGATAATATAGGCAAAATTTCGAACAATGCGTTGGAAATTTTTCCTTTTTCGACATTTTTCTAGCTAAACGCTGTATTGATTGACTTAGAATTATTTGAAACTTGCTTAATCAACAATTGGCAACGAAAAGTGAACTGCATTAATAAATGATGATTTATTGAGCGGTGGGTGGTATGTCGTGCTTCATGGCTAACATCTACAGCAGGGGTGTCAAACTCGCGGCTTACAACGAACATTTTTGCGGCCTGGTCAATGAATTGGCACACAATAAAAAAATATAACATCCCCACGGAAATATAAAAATAAGATAGGTAGAATTAACTACGCGTTTTTTTAAATATGCTCTTTTCTTTCTTTTTCTTTTTTTCTTTTGCTATTATTAAACAAAATACTTATATTTATTTCGAATTTTTTTATTTTGAACATTAAATGCGGCCCAACTTAATATAAAATAGAACTTGCAACCGGTAATACCATACGAATTTGACATGCCTGATTTACAGGAATAATGGTAAAAATCGTTAACAGGAGATGATTACTAGCGCCATCTGCACACACGGGTCATAATACTAGCAATTTCACTCACTTGTAAACAGACATTTGTTTGGATGCTAAGTTATGGATTTTAGTTGCCAATTAAGCATTCCAAAAAGGGCTATAATTAATTAATTTTTGATAATCTGAATACTTGATAATATCATTAATTACATGCATTGATCCTAACATTTACAGCCACTGAAGCAAAAAATATACGTATATTTTTAATTGGATCATCTTAATTGAGTTTCTATAAGCACTTGTCATTTCTCTTATTGGAGCAATAACAATAAAAAATGTAAAGAATAATTAAAAGAAATCGCTGAATCAGAATAGAGATAGCAAGAACTGTACATTGAAGAGAAAAATGAACTATATTTAGTAATATGAAAACTACAATATCTGGTACTTTGCCGTTTAGCTTGCGCAAATCTCACCATCTCGGCAACAACACACAACATACACATAAAAAATATTAATAAATAGGAGTTCTCACTGGTTTTTCATACAATTTGATTCATTATGTGACTGATAAGAAAAGGCCACGACTTGTCTTGTAAATGTGGTGGTGAAAGGTTACCAGCGGGAATATTCCGTTTGGCATCGGTTGTATCAGTTTTGGAGACTATCGATTGCACCCGCGAAACGAAAAAGTACCCAATTTATTTTACAAAATTTAAATCTTCGACTTGATTATTTTTATATAATAAATTATGACATCTGCATAATTTATGCAAATTCGCTTAACAACATGACGGTTCTGATACCAATAATAAAATTAAAAATGATTTTTATATGCAGAGGTTAAAGTAAAAAGGACACAAGGAAAAATTATTCACATCTGTAGCTATCATATAATGAAACATATTCCAAAACACTTCGATAGATTTCACAAATTTTCTTCCCAAGTTAGCTACAAATGCTTTTTTTCTCAAGAAAGCTTCTTAAAAAAATACGATACGCCTTTCTTTTTAACCGGGCATTGTTTTGAAAAAGATGAGTTAATATTTTATTTTAATATTTCCAGTATTTAGTTCCAAAAGACTGATTTTTAGTAATTACGTTTAATAATTCTATGTATGATTCTCATAACGTTAATAAATTAAATAATTTTTCTCCCTTTTTTTAAGAACAATGCTCACTGGGACCAAAAAAATGTAGTTTTACAACTCGAGAACGCACAATGCGCGTTCTCTCAAGTGTGACCCAGAACAACCAAAGGCTCATTTAGCGCAATTTTCGAATATCTTAGAACATTTAAGAATGTTCATTTGTCCTTGTGAATGATGAATTTATGCGCATTTAAATAACGAAAATAAAAATTACGAATCTTTATTTAGGAAGGAAATCTTCCGTTAGAAAAACGCAAAGGAATCGACAAAGGTATGCCATAAATTACGTTGAAGCGCCGTTAAATGATCATAGAATACGCCGTTATGCGAGTTGAGTAAAATCGTTTGCATTATTCCCATGGAAAACTGCATCTAAATTATTGTATTAAGTAGTGAGCCTGTGGCAACAGTTAATAGGGAGAAAAGATTGAACAAGGAAATTAACGTTCGGAAAGAAAAACAGATTATTTCCGACCATCAGTAGTTGAGCAGATGTTTTTTTAAGTCTTATTTTTGAGCCGGAAAGATTATAAAATAGTATTGTTTGAAGAAGGGTGAAGGCTGTTGTTTTTAGAAAAGAGCATAACTCTTTCACGATAAATCGAATTCTAGAAATTTTCAACTGCGTCAATTTGCATAATATTAACTGTGTTTCAGACCTTGCCTTCGATGGCAGAAATAATGGCAAGCACGACTGTAAAGTTTAATGTTAGAATCACGTTAGAATCGTTAAAGAAAATATCGACCATTTTGGTTAAGTTACTACTTCGCGTAATGGATAAATTTCTAGTGATAGCTTTCCACAGGGTATATTGCATTGGGAGTTTTACTAAATTTTCAAATTACAAAATTCTTTTATCTTTAAATGGGAGAATTTAAGTGCTTATGTAATTATGAGGCAATTTAAGTTTTATTGCCGGTGTAATTGGAAACGTAAAACGTTTTAAGATTTATCTAAATCAATATTTAACTTTATGAAATCGAATGTTTTTTAATGAAAAATCTATTTAAGTATTGAATTATCAAAGCATTTTAGAGTTTTTTTTTTTTTTTTTCAGAAGTAACCAATAACCTTAAAATTTTTGTCATAGGTTTCCAGAAGTATAATTCCCAATTTTTTGAGTAAGTTGGAGTAAAATGATTCCCTTTTTTCTCTAGCCTCGAATTAGCATAGTTTCTTTGCATTAAATATTCAGACCATATCAAATGCTGGAGATGATTAATGTATTAATACTATATGGTTAATAACGAATTCCAAAATAAATGATTTTATAAGTTATTTTTATGCATTTTTACAGTTACTTTTATTTAAGTTTCGTTATGCTTATGAAAATCTTTATTAGCAATATTTTTATTTTCAGGATCCTAGAAATTGTAAAAGTTAAGTCTTTTCAGTTTTCACATTACGATTAGCTCTCATTATTATATATAAATTTAGTTCTCACTGTAGTTTCAATGTTTTTATATATTGCAACAGTGTCCATATATATCATCGTATATCTTAGTTCTTACGATGGTCTTCATCATTGTGTACTCAACTATCTATTAGTTACACCATTAGTTCTTACGACAATTTTCATCATTATATACCACGGTATTTCTTATTTCCACCATTATCTATCCTAGTTCTTACGATATTTTTAATCATTGTTGATCCTAGTATTTATTATTATTACTACCATTAGTTCTTACCCTAATATTTATTATTTCCACCATTATATATCTTAGTTTTTACGATAGTTTTTCTCATTATAAACCCCAGTACTTATCATTATTTCTCCCATTACCTACTTTAGTCCTTATTACAGTTTCCATCGTTATCTATAGTTTTTTTATATGTGGTTTTCACCGGCACACACACACATATATATATCTTAGCTATTCTTAGCTCTCATTATGAATAGTTTCATAGTTATTTTCTTAGTCTTTATCAGATATTATTATATAGTTATTTCTAGCATTTTTCCTCTAACTAGTTTTCTTAGTTTTTATCAGTTACATTATTATATAGTTATTTCTAGCATTTTTCCTCTAACTAGTTTTCCTAGTTAGTTAAGTTACTATCGTTATACATCTAAGTTTTTAGTTTCTACCCATCATTGCACATTTTATTTTTTATAGATTCTTTCATAATATATCAGTTTTTTTAAAAAAAAATTCTATTTTTGTGTATGTGAGTAGTTTCTACATCGTTATTTCAAATTTTAATATCATTTTGATCAAAATATATTTACTGTTTCCACGGTTATACTGCATTGCACAAAAAAAAAAGCGGGTTTTTTTTAAAAAAAATAATCATGCAAAAACATTTTTTAAAATTGCTGTTAGGTTACAAATGTCTGTTCGATACACGAAAAAAACAAGATATCAATCATTGGCAGGGCCAAGTAATTTTAGCGCGTTTTTCACATGTTGTATTTTACAATAATGCAACTAATGAACTGTTTACTAACAGAAAGAAAGTAGTACTATACTTAAAATTTTTTAAAAAAAATTATTAAATTTAAATATGATTCGGCTTATCTAGGGCACAAATGCGACAAAATGCCGAAAACCCGAGGTCAATTGGTTGCTTATTGGCTGAGAAAAAGTTACGACAAAATATGGAACGAAGACGAAGACGAAATTTGCGTCCTAATGGCGCTTTTTTTACACTACGTGAAAAACACGCTAAAAAATCCACTTCCAACATCTTAACCCAGAAGCAAACCACAGAATTTCGTGACAGCATTCCAGGACTTTCACCTTTAAATCTTTGCCCGAAGTGGAAGCTTGTGGTTTTTTTTAAAACTACACATGAAACATCCTTCGAATGTTCTATGCTTGTTCCTATACCATCAAATCCTTCATCGCTATTTAGGGTAACTGCCTCATCGTTTGTGATTCTGTTTTTATTAAAAGAATTTCACTAAGTGATGAATAAGTATTAAGAGAAGATTATGATTCTTAGAAGGGGTTTCGGACAAAGTGTATAATTTTATTTTGTAATAACGCATATTTAGAAATGACAGCATATGAAAAGACCATTACAAAAAGATTTTCTTTAATCTGAAAAGGAAATGGAATAAAAAATTTGAAACAGAAAAGTGATGCTGGCTGAGGTGAATCTCAGCTGGAAAAGAAACCACTTTTTAAACCAATGTTTTCTTTAATTTTTAAAGTTTGTAATAAAGGAGAATAATAGTGAATACATAATTTAACTGACTGACTTCGTCTGGAACCATGGTTTTGAAAAAGCGATTAATTATTTTGATGTTTAATGTCAGAATATATATATAATTGTTTTGAGAATGTTATTAAAAGACAAAATTATTTCGATGCAATTTTTTTACAAAAAATGAAGAAAGAATAACCTATTTTCAAATCATTATCCTTTTATGCTTTTATAATATTAATATTTTGCCTATACATAGCTAGGATTTCTGTACCGGAGTTGAACCAAGATTTGTAATAACCTACCCTGCGAGTCTAAAGGTGTAGGAGGATTGGTAGGGACATTAGCCATTGTACAACAAAATAATCTAATTTATTCACAATATTAATCACCACACTAACGCAATCGATCCAGACAAAATGTCTTCAAATATATCACTAAGTCGACAATAAACGAGGTAAGCGAGATATGTGAAAATAGTTATACTAACCACACTTACTCAAGGCGATCACTTTGACTTCTTATCAATTTGATCTGTACTTCATCTCAGTGACAATCGTCACCTTGAGTAATTCAATTAGCAAGTATTAAATAGCAGTGATTCACCTTCAATTTGATTAACCTCTGCTCCGATAGCAGACTAGTCTACCCTCTCTCCTATCTCTCTCACAAACCTGAAAACCTAGACTATATATAGTAGTCTTAATTAGCATAATCATGTTCTCTTCTTCGAAGCGGGGTTTTATAATAAAACAATTTTCAGAGACCAGAAATTTCCCCAAAGAATTATTAGTAGAAGGAGCTAAAATAGAAACGTCACAGATTTTTGAAATAAAAAATTTGGATGTAGAAATGTTAATATATTTTATTGTATCAGTGGCGTAACGTACACCTCCGCAATGCGGTGGGGCCCAGGGTTCTAGGGGCCCGAAGCCCGGCTGCAGCCAAATACCTACCCTTTGTAAAATCCAACTTGGGGGCCCAAAATCTGACTTTGCAGGGGGCCCAAATATTCTGCGTTACGCCACTGCACCAGTTATTTCTATTGATTGCAACTCTAGAAATAATGCGAATTTTTCAAAAATCTTTGTCCAATCTCGATATAGAAGTCCTAGTTATTTTTAGGCAAAATATTATTCATATAGAAGCAATTTTCGTAAAAGGAGAATATTTTGAAAAGATGTCATACTTCATTTGTTGCCAAAATATTGTATTAAAATAATTTTTCTTGTAATAGTAATATCAAAACAATTTTATATATGTATTTTAATTCAACTGACACCAAATATCAAAAAATTTCATTTATACGTTTTTTAAAATACACGGTTCCGAACGTAGTGAGTCATCTTAGGCAGCTTTTGATGGTTTTAAAATAAATCTCTCAAATTTCTCACTTTTTATTCCGTATTCGTTATTTCACTAAACAGAAGCTTAAAAAATTAGTTTACTGTCATTAAACAAGATGTTCTGTAAATATCGTATTGCACCAGACTTTGTAAATAAAGTGGAGACATTGTTGCGTCAAATCCGATGTCATCAGATGCCCTACATATGCATATACCGTTTAATATATACACGAGCTTTATTTACTTTGTATTAAGTTTTGGATATACAATACGGTCGGAAATCGAATTTCATCTGCCAATACAATGAAAAGCTGCTCAAACAATTTATTTATACACTGAAAGGGAATTCAGATGCAGGAAAATATCCTAAAAAACTTCGTCTGGATGAATAAAGATTAGTTGCCGTACGCAAGAGTCTTGTCTATAAATAGAAAAAAAAATTTCAGGAAAAAGTATTAGTTCAAAAGGCAGCTTTAAATGTTGAAGCACTCAAACTTTAAACTAACAGGAATATTTACATGAAATCGATACGTTCTGAATTTTAGCCATTCTAAAGCAACACGAGGATTATTAGTGATGGATTTCGTAACTTTTTTCCCTAATTCCAGGGTAACTCAGGATTACCGGGACAAACTTTAAGGTTAGGTAGGGGACATCACAAGGATTCAGATTTGCAAAGCAGCCTATGGTCGAAAACGTCTTATAGAATTAACATGCTTTATAGAAATGTAGCCCCTCTCATAAGAGAAGTCTGTGTACGCTATTGAAATTGACGAAAAAAAATTAAAGTATTACATCAAAATGGCCTCTTAATAGAAGGGCCATGCAGGGATAGCAAAAAAAAAGGTTAAAAAAAGTATTTTATTTAAAATACTGATATGTCTTATATACATGATTTGCATTACGATTAAGTTACATTGTAGCAGAGTTTTAATGTGATTCGAACAAACATCACGCCCCCTAAATTATAATAATTATAGAGATACCTCGTAATTTTGAATCCCGATCAAGTGATAATGACGACCTTTGAGTTGAAGTGTGTGTGCAATTCATTCTCTTACAATAATCAAGAGTGCTCACACTCAATTCCAGTAAAATTTCAGGGAAATGATCCCGATCATCATACACGTAACTTGTGATATTTATTATATTCACTGAGATATTGTAATAAGCCAGGGGACCAAACTTGTGGCCCGTAACGCACATTTTTGAGGCCCGCCAACATATCGGCACACAATAATACAGGGGTTTCAAAAAATATATACACACTTTAAGACTGGGTAATATGTTGCCATAAAATTGAAATCGCATTGGTTATAGAATTAAGCTGTAAGAGTTGGTACTAACAGTTGGCATTAGTGTTTCGAAGTGTTCAACAATAGTTCAGCAATAGATGGTGCTAGTGTTTTAGTGGGGAAAGTGAGACCCATGGTGCAAGAACGTCTGACTTTCAAGCAGATAAAAAGCATTTGGAAGTGGTATTGGAAATTCGAGAATATCCATGAAGTGCAACGACATTGGTGGCAACAATATGGAATGGGACCACCATCACTCTTAAACATTGCTCGTCTTCGCGATAAGTTTGATACTGATGGAACAATAAAGGATATGCATAAGAGATTATCAGGCCGGTCAGGCACATTATCAAACGAAATATCTTCTGTTTGAGAGTTAGATTCACAAAAATTGACATCACAATGTGCACGTGAAACAGACGTGAGTAGGGCTGGCGTAGGTTGTATTCTGCAAAGAGCAAAATGGAATGTTCACATACCACAATTGTAACGCACAGTGAACGAGGAGACGAACCAGACAGAAGAGCTTAGTTTTGTCAATGGTACCTCGCGCATGTTGAAAATGATGCAAGTTTTGTTTCCAAAGTGTTGTGGTCTTTTTTACTTGGGGAATTACCACAAGAACGTGGTGTACAGCAAGAAACTGTTCACACCAGAGAAACTGCGCTATGAAACTGAAAGACAGAGATGTCATCCGCAGTGTACGGCATCATGCTCAAAAATATTTGGAGGCGGGTGGATTACACAGTTTGAACACTTATTGCAATTTTGTTATTTTCATTCACTGTAATACGATACTTTTACATGTGATAATACATACGTTTTTCTTCATCAAAGCGGGCATATATATATTTTTTATCACCCCTGTATATAATAAAATAACAAACCGATGAAGAATAAAAATAAGATAAAGTAGAATTTGATAAAGTGTTTTTTTTTTGGCTATTGTAAAACAAAATGCATAAATTTATTAATTTTTTTTCCAAACATGAAAAACAAGCGGTCTTCAACTTAATATAACATAGAACTTGCGGTCCTTAATATGATACGAGTTTGATATGCCTGTAATAAGAGATCAAGTCAACTTACCAACTTTGGTTTCATAAGTTTCCCATTCGTCCACCGCCACCGTCAACTGAAAAAACAAATAATCATTTATTTAGAAAATGCAGCATAACAACAATAATAATTTAACATAATTTTTAAAAAGGCGAAAAAATAAAATATCCACCGCATGACTAGAATTTATAATTGTCTACTCTAAAAAAACATTACAATTAATTTGAAAATGAGGCTTAATATGCAGAAGAACAATCTGGTGGTTCGTATAAAGCATTTTAGAACCCCATGGTTCAAACTGACAAAGGGGTGGTAGAGTACACTACAAAAAAGGTGTCCTTCCCTTGTGAAGTAAGAATGTATCAGAGCAAGTGATGAGTTGAGTGAGTAATTTTCATTTACATCATACCATGAAGCAACACGAGGGGGCCTATTGGCAAAGGACCGCGTAATTTTGAACCACGGCCAAGTGATGAGGACGACACCTGAGCTGGCACCCCCTCTCGAAACAAAGTGAGGAGTTGAAACACAAATAGAAGAAAAATATATGAAAGGAAACATTCTAATTTCAATTATAGTATCACTCACAATGTTCCTTTGCAGTAAAAACACTGCGTCAACTATATCTGAACACCTTTTTAGAAGGATTTAATCTACCTCGTCCTTTAACTAACCATTTCGTCATAATCTGCGTTAAAAGTAATAGGAATCGATGAAACAAAGTCAAATATTCCATCAAATAATATCATTCGTATATTAGAAATGGTGAACGAAATTTTAAGTAATTATTCTAAGCATCGCTGAAAAGATATCTTGTTAAGGATGCTACATGTATATAATTTTTGTTTCAGATCATGTTCTATTTTTTATGTTTTTGCCTTAAGGTATCCGACTACTTGCAACAATTTTTTTAAAAAATTGAGATATGGGGATTTTTTTTAGTACATTTTAAGAAAAATATGCTTAAATTAAGAACATAAAAAGAAATTATTAGAACTAAAATGGGTAAAAATTTACAAAAAAAATAACATAAACGCGGCCCATTCTGTACCAAAAGTTCATGAACAAATTTTCAATTTTTCAATTCTGATGTGTTGCTATGTTAATCATTTTTGAAATGACCTTCAGGATAAGAGATATTTTAATTTTTACAAAAACGAGAGGACTTTATCTTAGTTATTATATGAAATTGCTTAAAAAAACAGTCATTATACTCACATAAGGGACTGCACATTTTGTAATAATGCATTGATTGATAAATCTGAAGGTTTAAACACTTCTACAATTATACAGAACATACACAAAAAATTTCACTTAAATATTTTCAGAACTATTTTAGCATTTTCAAAAAATACATTTCGAGTCAAACGAATTTTAATGCATGACATCTTGCTTTAAGTCATGACATCTGCTTTTGCTAAAACGCTAGTAGTTTTTGTTCAAGTGAACGGAAAATAATGAACTTTGTATTTTTATAAAGTTAACTCTTTCCCTGGCGGCAGGGGGTATTTAAATCCTACATGTGGTCTGGCAGGCAATTTAATAATTAAATGGCTGAAAAATTAATGGTCAAAGCGTGAAAACACGCCGCTGCCAGGTAAGAGTTGGATTTGTCTCGGCGTGTTATCGCGCCTACGCCAGGGAAAGAGTTAATATAAGATGGCATAATAAAATAAAATCATAAAAAAATTTGTCAATTTTTGGTAAAATTCACAATTTTAGGGTAGTCGGATACCTTAAAGCGTCATTTGTGTCTAGTACGTTCCTACACAAAAAGTTAGTAGTAAATATTTGTTATGTCCCCTAGAATTTTATTCAAAGAGTTCTGAAACTTCCTAAATATACATAGTTTACAATAACGTTATAGGATTTTATGTTTCATTTAGTAAATTTTCTTAAGCAATATGAAGATTGTGTGTGAAATTATCTTTAAAGATTTTGAAAACTGATATTTAAGGTTTATTATTGACATTTTTATAAAGTAACCAGTTGCACAATGAAATACTGTTCATTTAGAATAATATTTTAATTAATTCTAATTTCACCAACGACTCATTGCAATAATATTTACTTAAATTTTTTTTAAATATTTGACAAGTTGAAAAATGATTGTAAAACATATGAATTACATATTTTACTTAACAAAAGTTCCATTAACATAGCAACATAATTTCCTTTGTTTCATGCAGACTCTCACAATAAAAAAACATGAACATGCACTCAATTTAAAATGCGCATAAGCCAGTTTTCATACATAAAATAATCCATAAATCAAAAATTGTTAAACACTTCCCATTAACTCATCTAACCCACAGAACTATTTGAACTTTTGGCCCTATATATTTCCAAATATATATAACTTCAGATGACACATGGGGTCAGGAAATACTATGAAATAATAAACAATGTAGCTAGACCTATAACTATCAAGCTTTATGCTATGAATTTTCGCAGGAATAATAGCACTGCACGTTGGGGCGTCATCTTCAGTATTCATGCAAATGGAAGGCCCTGGCAAGGTCAAGGGTTTTAAAATAACGATACGCCTTTTACACGTGCTTGGGTGGAGCATCTCCCTTTCATTACTTCAATCACCCCCTCTCTCCAACCCCCACATATTTAAAAGGGCGGTGAAATGTGTTGCGAAGGTCATACAGTGTAAATAAGAAAAACATCGAAGTGTTTTTTTTTATAATTAAAATGAAAGTTTTAAAATACTAAAATGTTTCCATGGGTAGAATGATAAATGGTGCTGCCATCTATATTTGAGAAGAGGATTTATTAATCAAGTCGAGAATAATGAAAGCGTATCTGGTATCCTTTGAACTACCACGAAAATTTTAGTTATTAGAATATTTATGATTCCTTACAAAAGGAACACTAAATTAATGATAAAAAAGAATAAAACATCTGAAAAGATGAAATTGTAGAATATTTTATGTAATGTTACAGATAAACATGAGATTTTCGGTGTCCTTAAAATTCGCCAATATATCTATTCAATAGCAAATTAGATAAAACAATAAAATTCTAATTGACATATTTTCAAATATTAATTAAAAAGCACACGCATGATCTCCCTTTATGATAGCCTTATTTTTTTTTTTTTTTTTTTTTTTGAAAATTTAACAAGAGCTTCACATTTTTCGTAAAAAAATAGAATGAAAACATTTTTTATACAATACATTTTACTTACTCACTGAATTGTAAATTCAGCCTAACTTAACTATATAAAAGAAATTCTAAAAATAAAAAAAAAAATTAGAGGAGGTATGAGTATGCTTTTTTCCTAAATAAAGAGCATAAAAAAATCAATCGATCAGAATTTTTTTTTAAAATGATATATTTATTACTGGACATGCTGTTCATTGTTATCAAACTCCAATCTAGGGGTTATTAAATAATGCGTTCGTTGCGATGATTTTGAACATCGTAATTAATCATTGAGATATTTTTTCTGCAATCAATGATCAGTGAAGCAGAAAATTAGACCACAATGGAAAGTAATTAAATCTTTAGTACAAACATTAACGTTTTAAATGGATGCGTTAATAATTTCTGGGTAGCAATTATACTCTTGATTGAGCATACCTATCTCTAACAATAATAGGTACGTATGCCAAGGAGGGAATGGATAAAGCAGTCTGAGTTTTACACAGGATTTTCCTTGTAAAAATGTGATAAATCGTGCTGCGGGAAAACCAAAAGAAAAAAAAAACATTAATTGGATATTTTCTCGCTTATTAATCTCGAAAAAACTTCAAATAGTTTTTAAGGATATATTGTTTGTATTTTTTTATTACTTCGTAAAGGGTTCTTAGCTGACTAATTTTAACGAGACATACAACATACTTATAACTAAATTGTTAAACAAAATACCCTACAGTTCCAAATTTTAATGAAACAAGATATTTAAAATACATATAAATACATAATTAAATATTTATAAATCCTCTTTCAATTTCGAGTGAAATTTTAAAAAAAATTAAGATTTCTTTATATGATGAATAATTAAATTAAAATGTATGTGTGTGTGTGTTCAGTAAAATATAATAAATATTTATAAATAGTGAAAATCAAACATTTTAATGGTAATTTAAGAAATACCATAAGTATTTCCCTCCCCCCAAATTTTTAGAATTTTCCACGTTCCATATATATATACGTAACAGACAAGTTCCTTTTCTTATTTATTTGCTCTGTTAAAATAAATATACTGGCATTTAAATAATTTTTTCCTGGACTTTAAAATTATACTAATTTTATAATAATTATATTTGAATTACATGAAGAATATAATTTTATAATTACAATATAATTATATTTTTATGTATACTAATGTTAAATTATTATGCTGTTAAATTTTTACCATAATTTTAATCTATATTATTCTCACTTAAAATATGCATCTATAACTAACTACCTACTCTGCAATAGAAAATCACAATCAAAACCTAATTCTAATTCATAATTATAAATTTTTTAAAAATATATACAAGTACCATTTAATGACACATTTCTTAAAATCGAGTTAAAATTTACATATTCTGTTTGTAATTTTACAATACAGAAAATGATTAAATTTTATTTTACAGATCAATATCTTTTGCCCTGTTTCAATGTTTTGTCACTTTTGTCTGAGAAAATATAAGATAAAATTCAGATTCTTTCCAAGAATCTTTAAGATTTCTTACAGTTTTTCGACTGACATAAATTAAGTTTTTTAAAATTTGTTTTAAAATCAGAAACCTTCAGCTTTAGATCTTAAAATTGAAAAAGAACTCTACTAATTAATGCACATACATGAATAGAACGCAAATTAATCTTCGAGAATGTGATAAATTTAATATCTTCGATTTCTTTGCAGCTATAATAATTATTGCAACAAATTTTCTAAATATAACCGGAACTCAAATCCTCTATTTTACCCCCGTCAGATATAAAATATTTTTTCAAACTTAAGGTCAGTACTATGCCATTTAAAATTGCAATTAACTCCCTTCCTCTTTTAGATAACCTTTAAAAAATAAGTCTAATATACAACTTTGGTTATCGAAGCCTATTTCATTATTCTGTTAAACAGTTTTGAGGAGTAAATTCAATGCAAAATTTTGGCTACCGAAATACCCACCTCTGCAGCCAATCAAATTAAAAAGCTTTATCGTAAATCAATTTTCCCTTCTTCAAATAATTCTAACAGCTAATATTGTTCATCAATCCTCCATGATTTTTGTGTCCTTCCATTTCGAATATCATACTTGATTGGCTATCCTACTGCTCTATTCAACTAGATATTGCAATTTCATTTCATTCGCCCTTGAATAACCTTCAAAAAATAAATCAAGCAAACAATTCTGGCTATCGAAACACTCATCAGTAACTAACATCGATCAGTAACTAACAATGCTCATAAATCAACCCTTCGTTATCCAAACAATTTCACAGCATGTCCTGTCTTTCAAACACATCTCAATCCTTCCAATGCAAGTATGGGTCAATTTATAAAAAAACTTATTAGTTATCACAACACCCCATCCATCGAATTTCATAATTCCATAGAACATGTGATCCACACCAAGAGTCACTCCTGGAATGCACATTTTAACACCCCTCTTTCGAACATTTATTCTAACTGCCCCCGTGTTCTTTCGAAACAGGTGGAAGTGACACCGTAGAGAAAAATGAAATGAAAAATCATCTGTCATATAGCTTAGCACTCGCCCGAGGAACCCCCCGTGGAGAATCGTTTGGTCGGTTTCCACATCCGAATCAATGGCCCGGTATCGTGTGATATGTGGGAAGACGTAGGATAAATGGAAAAGGATGAATAAGAATCTTTCCTGGGGTCGGTGACATCAGGCATTTTTCATTTTTGATCCCTGGTTCGTGGAACATGTGGAACGGCACACAAAACCCAATGGTATTTCTTATTTTTGAAGGATACGGTAAACAAGATGACGCAAAGTGATGTTTACGTTGGACTAAAAATATTTTTTTCGTTCGGTTGCACGTAGAAAACCAGATGTCTGGGGGTGGTTTCACATACAAAAAAAAAATATTTCTAAGTATACTATGAAAAATAATATCGAATGATTATATTTGGCAAACTTGCAGTTTCATTTCTTAAACATTTTTTGAAAATATTTTTTTTCAGATTCATTGTGTAAGGCATATTTAAATTTGAAAAACATTAAAATCTGAAAACATTTTATATTAAACATACATAAAATCTGAAGAACATTGCAGAAACACCTGTTCATTCACACATGTGTACAGAGTTATGTGAATGTTTTGCATACATTAAAAATTACTCTATCATTAACTATAAGATAAAAGCATTAATTAAACAAGATATCAATCATTGGCATGGCCAAGTAATTTTAGCGCGTTTTTCACATGTTGCATTTTACAATAATGCAAATAAAGAACTTTTTACTAACAAAAAACAGTACTATACTTAAAAAATAATAATTTTTTTAAAAATTATTAAATTTAAATATGACTCGGCTCATCTAGGGCACAAATGCGACCAAATGCCGGAAACCCGAGGTCAATCGGTTAATTATTGGCTCAGAAAAAGGTATGACAAAATATGGAACGAAGACGAAATTTGCGTCTTAATAGCGCTTTTTTTACACTACGTGAAAAACGCGCTAAAAATTGCACTGCATTTCTTCGAAAATCTTCTATAACGCTTCAATTGTTGTTAAAATAAACAAGTAATAATAAAAAAAAATTAAGTCAATTCCTACTTTGAATGGATGAATAGAAAGTATTTTATTAACGATTGGAAATTTGAACGATATATATATATATATATATATATATAGCACATACTTTTGTTACATTTTTTTCAAAAATATTAATTTAAAAAATACATGAAAAGAGGCAGTATTACGTGGCCCAGTCAACTTTAACCTTAGTAATAATTACACTGGGGAAAAGCCTGAAATTATAGAAGACCTAAAATTCAGCAACTTTTTGTAAAAAGTTTCAATATAAAAAGGAAAGAACAGCAAAAAAAAAAAAAAAAAATTACATCAAAGAAAAATTTTAAAAAAATATTTCAGATTAAACTTTTTATTTTTTTATGTATAAATATACACACGACGAAATACTTTTGTTACTAACCAAATATTTTTTAGTAAAATAATCTTTCAAAATAAATTTTTATGAAATATTAAAAGCTAAAAAAACTATTTATCAATACTGTAAAAAATTGATCAGTAATGCGGCAAGATTTAGACGATACATATTTCAGATGTATGTCGATAAAAAAAAACAATTATTAAATTTGTTATTTTAATTACAAAAAAATTTGCGCTCAAGTTTACAGTCTATATATATATATATATATATATATATATATATATATAAGTTAGTACTCTTTTATAAATACACGATTTTTAACTTGAAATGAATTTCCAATTGAAAAAAAATATAATATAATTACTCCTAGAGACATTTTTCCATTTCTATATAACGGTTTCAAATTGTTCACTAATTTAGGCAATTTCTTAAAATATAATAAAATATTTGGATTACAATAGATAAAAAGTTTTAAGAAAATTACTATAGTGTATCAATTTTAGAACTAATACAGTTCTTATCGAACAGGAAAACAGAACAGTATTCCCTGCTGCCATCTATCGATAACCAAGTGAACAAAACACTACTTCGATTATTCGAGCGATGCTTTTATTCTCTCTCTTTTTTCCCCCTTTGTAATTTTTCTAAAAAAGAACAATTATTCGAAGAAATTTTACGACATTTGAGTAAAAATTTACCTTTCAATATTTATTTTAATAAAACAATCAATAATTTTTCTTGTTTTGTAATTATAAAATATATTGCAATTGGTAGAAAAAATGATAGCATTATAATAATTAGAAAAACGTATTAATTTTCTATTCAAATTATTTTTTTGGTGCATTTATATAATGAAAAATTAAGATCTTATGAAAGAAATTACAGGGTTTAAATAAAATGATAAGAGTTAAAGCATATTTAATGTAATATCATAATGTTATAAATATAATTTAATTCTGAAACAAATCCCATTTATACGAAAGCAAATACACGATTCAGTACCATCCGGCAACGCTTAAATTACTGATAAGAGCTATTTACAGTAAAATGTATATTTTTTCCAATTAGTGTTTCAATTTTATTTCTTCCTTTACTTTAACTATTTAAAACGAAAGCACAAATATCACCTTTATATTCAGGCAATTTTTAAAAAATTTCATTTAAATGTATTTTTACGCAATTGCCAACTTTTCCTGACGATGTAATGAATCTTGTAAAAATTTGAACCATAGTAAAATACCTTGGAAATGTAAAGCTTACGCGCGCGCATAAAAAAAAAACTAAGGTTAGAAACGTTTTAACTACCTTTTCCTATTTTATTTATTGTTTAATATTAGTTAACATTAAATATGTGTCTGAGATTTCCAAGAAAACTTCAAAAGTTACAAACGAAATTCTTTCTGAAACGCAAGTTTCACATACTCCACATTAAATTAAAATGTTTCTGATGGAACAGTTTATCATTGAGTTTCGATTTCAAAGGATAATATTAAATATTTGAGAAAGGTCTCTTTTATTGTAATTTCACAAACTCAAAAAATTGTTTAGTCAATATACAGTATTATTAAACCATATATTAACCAGCATTTCGAAAGTTAAATAGTTAAATGATTAGTAAAGAACTGATTACCAACACAAAAAAAAAAAGATTACTTTTACTTTTGAGTGATCCTAAAGATTACTCTCACAGCTTTCAAGTCTCTGACTAGTTAAAACAAAAAGAAATATTTTTTTCAAAAACTAAAATTTTCCCTCATAAAATCGTAACCTCGTGAAGTATATCTTACTATTAAAAAAAAGTAAAAGTCGTTTTCAATTCTTTTGAAATGAAAGGAAATAAAAAAAAATAAGTTTCGGAAAAGGAAATTAAAAATATGCTTGAAATAAATGAAATTGTAATATCAAATTCCATCGATTATCATTAAATTGATTTATAGAAAGAAGGATGGTTTTTTTAAAAACTTCGATAGACGATAAAAAAGGCAAGAGTAAAAAAAAAAAATGAATATATTACCCAAAATTAATTACAAACCATGATTATTTTTCGACATAATTGCCACACAGATTCAGGCATTTGTCAAATCGGTGGACGAACTTTCTGATCCGTTCTTCGAATAACATTGCCGCCAGTGATGCAAGATGACTTGAACATTGTTTTGAAACTGTTTATTTAGCCTCCTAGAGACAATTCTTTAAATCAGGGAAAAGATGAAAATCCCTCGGAGTTAAGTTAGGGCTATACGCTGAGTGACCAAACACGCCTCATTTTAATTGCTGTTGAAGCTATTGAGTTACAACAGTACTGTGAGGACACGTATTTGTGATAAATTAGAATAACTCTAAAAATCCTTATTCTTTTTTGTTTTTGTTCTTGATGACTCCAAACTAATGAAAAGCTTAAAAGCAATGTTCAGATTCATCTCACTTCACTAAGGTCTTCGGAAACCTTGTCCACCAATATGGCAAATGCCAGAATTTGCAAAGCAATTACATTGAAAAGTCATGTTTCAACATGACTTTTGGCAAAAAATTCCATTTTTTTTCATTAGTCTTTTTTATTATTTATTGAAGGTCAAAAATAAACATTCCTCGCACAAATCAATTGTCAGTGTGTTTGAAAGCCTTTTTACAAATTCCTTAATTTTGCATATAAGGAAAATATCAATAGATTATATCTCACTGGCCTTATAAAAAATATATTTATGCTTGAATAACTAAAAATAACCATAGTGTACAAAAGAAATAATCTTATTTTTTTCTTGTACAACGTCATCATTTTATATGATGCCTAACTGCCAAGCCTAATCTTGACAGATTCTAATAGCGCCTCTAAACAAGACGGATTATTCATTCACTTATTTTCATGTTAAAATACTTTATATTAGTATTCTTAAAAGTAAATATTAAAAGATTTACAAGAGAGAAGATTAATATTAAATCGTATCGGACTATTACCCAATTTCAAGTGGTGTAACGGTGAATATTGCCCCCCCCCTCCCTCTCTCTCTGCAAAGTCAGTTTTGGGCTCCAAGTCGGACCTTACAAAGAATTGCAAACCATAGTATAACACAGGCTTTGGGCCTCCTGGAATCCTGATCCCACGCCGCGATGCGTGGGTGTAAATTACACCACTGCTAATTGCCTTAAGATTAATGCGTCATCAGCCTTTTTGACTTCCCCGAGTTTTATTTAAACATACAGCAATATAATTTATTTCCAGTAGAAACTTCTTTTGAGGATATATAGTTGGACTCCGATGAAACGAACCCCTATTTAAAGATTCGTGATTTAACGAATTTTTGTGTCCCCAAGTAAAAAGAAGGTAAAACCTTCAATTTAACGAATAATTTCAACACAGCTCGACAAAATTTTTTATTAAGTATTACAGTAAAACGTTGATTATCCGGATCACTTGGGACAGGACACCGTTCAGATACGCGATTGTTCGGATAACCGAAAACCGAATGCGATCCATGCAGCATATGATACTGGACAATATACAAATATTGAAAATCATCCTATGCGGGAAACGTGCTTGAAGAAAAAGCCAAATAGGTTAAAAATGTCACAATTTTACTTTGATTGTGGAAAATAATCACTTATTTTTCGCTGTACCATTGAACACCTTCGTTTTTTCACTGCAAGGTCTCTGATTCCAGCAGTAGTTAAGTAGGACAACACTCTGGTTGTTGTTTGTACCACTTTACAGCTGTCTCTAACGCAGAAAAGCGTTAGCATTTGATGGACCCTTGCTATTTTCGTTGTTGCTGTTCTCGTCTACATCCGTTTCATCGTCGACAGGGTCGGATTCTTCTTGCACGGAAGTCACTATCTCGTCATTGTTTAGCATTTGAAATCCACAGTCTCCTGCATCGCATGCCATCCAGGTTTCTACATCAACACAACTCAACAAAAAAGCACGTATACACCCCTCACTTGGAAACAAACGGACCTAATATTCTGCGCAGATGTTTACCAAACCCACACAACTGAAATTCCCCAAATATCCCTCACCTTGTGTTTTCCCGTCACTTTTGGCCTCACAGGAAACAAATATTGAGCTTTGCACTGTTCGAAAACGTATCCGGACTTTGGTTCGGATATTTGACGCTCCGTATAATAAACGCTCGGATAAAGGACGTTCTACTGTATTAGAAAAAAAATTGATCTTTTTTTGTCCGGTACAGAAAAGACCTTTCTTGTTTGCAGAAAATTTCGACGGGCAAGGGTGCTATTAGAATTATTAGACTTTACAGGTGCAGATAAGTCATGAGTGTAGTCTATCGTGTGAGTTTTGAATAGGATAGGAAATTCCTCTTTCATATCAACCCACTCCACAACGAAGGGGATATTTTAAGATTTTAGCTACTAGGTTTCATTTGATGACGGACTGCCTACCTGTGTAACAGAAGTTGAGGAAATTGTTGAAGCGGAAATCGATAAAGAAACTTTTCTTAAAACTGTTACATTTTTTAATGCTTTTACATTATGCGGAAACTGTGGAAACATACCTCATGAATCAGGATGTAATTTACACAGTATTTTCTTCTCTACATAAAGTCAGGGGAAAAATCTCTTTCGAGTCAGGAATCAAAGAGCTTATTAAGCATTTATCAGTCAGTATTTTAAAATTCTTAACTTACTGATGCATAGTAATTTTCACTAACATTATTTTTAGATGTTGAATAAAAAAATGTGGAATTTCTAATTATGGACATTTTTTGTGCAGTTGCATATTATAGAATTTCTAAAAGACAAGAGCAAAAAATTAGTATTTTGTTTTGACCCCGATGTAACGAATAACCCCAATTAACGAACAAAATGCTCGGCCCCGATGAATTCGTTAAATCGGGATCCGACTGTATATTGATTTTTTATTGTAAATTTTCCTTTCTTACTTTGCTTCTTGTTGAAAATAACTGAAATTTTCAAGTGAAAATTTGCAAAAAACGCTAATTTCAAACAAGTTCATCCTCAACAATAGAAATATTATCCATACTCAGCGATTATAGTTTCGAAAGGTAAATTGGTTTCTCATTATGACCTCAAGTCCTTTTCTGATTTTTTTTAAAAAAGATGTTCCAGTTGTTTTAAGAGAGTATTATCGGGGTGTGTATACATATACACACAGTCGAACCTCCATATAACGAACCTCTATATTGCGAACTTTTTCGTGGGAATCAAGAACATACATTTCACGATTTTCTTCGTAAAATAACATCTCAAAAGCAAAATGCATTTCCAATATAACAAACTTTTTTTTTTTGAAATTCAATTCCCCCCCCCCCTTCCCTATTTTTAAAGTATTTCTGGACATTTCACAAGTTATTCTCTTTTGACATATTTTTTGATGGTCATAAATCTTGAACTGGTTTTACCAGGGGCCTAACTCACATAGAACAAAAAAATTGCCGTCATTTTTCAAATAAAAGACTAAAATAAAATTAACAGATTTTATGAGTAATTAAGTTTAAGTACATGTTTGTTTAGAATTCCTAGTTATAAAATAATGTATGTTTAAAATTAATTTTATGATTTAAATTAAAAAATGTGTGTGTCCATAACTTTATTAATTTTAATATAAAATTGTTTTTAAAAGATGAAAATGCAGTGCATTCTTCGACATTGTTTTCCTTGCAGTTTTTCTTCTTGTATTTTTTTTTATTGGTAAGATATATAAAATAAATATACATTAATTTACAAAAAGGTGTGAATAATTACTTGTTTAATATATAATGTTTATGAATTTAAAATTTGCTTTATGTTTTTTATAAAGTTTTTTGAAAGATGAACCTTTATGTTACAAATCTTCTATTTAACGAGCTTTTTGGCTTGATTTAGCGTCTTCGTTAAATAGAGGTCAGACTGTATATAGTTTTTAAGTGTTTGAGCGACAGAAAAGATTTGCATGCAAAGATAAAAGAATCAAACAGATATTGAAAACTTAAAAATATGGATGTGCAGCATTATAACCAACGCTGACTTAAATCAGCTTTTAACTTTTATATAAAAGTGGGCTTTAACTAGTTTGATGGTAAGCCCATCTATATAAATAGTTTGAATTTTGTATATTATTTTATGTATGGATAGCTTTAATTTTGAATTGTATTTCCCCCAAGCACATGGAAAAATTTCTCTAGTACCATTCTATGTTTTTTTATCGTAAGTGCCTACGCAACTTTGACCAATCTTGCCATATAACACCAAAAATTAACCAAAGAACTTCCGACCGGATACTCCAGATAAAATTATCGAAGAAATGATAATCTTACAGGAAAAACCAAACGGTCATTTCGAAATCCAGTTCAGACTTTTTCCTCTGATAGCGTCCATAACACATGCATTATATTCATTATCATACAAACCACTTCGAAAAGCCTTAAACATATACACACAAATAGTTACACTAAACACTGCCAAAACCACTTCAAAACATATGAAAAAGGACCTTCTCAGTGTAGCAAAGTTATTTACTAATTCGAATCCTTCCAGAAATTTCAGAATACAACGGAACTCCTATATAAGGAGGAGCCGTTACAACTCTTTCTTTATGCCCACAATCGTAATTATTTGTGACCTTCAGATTCGAACAGAAGTGGTCCCGCATGCCCCTGAAAGGCAGAAACTTCACTTATCACAGGGTGCCGATAACGATCAAGAGCTTGTCGATTGGTGACGTCACAATGCCCACGTTGCACCTCATCTTGAGTCGATTGATATTAGATTTATTCATTCACTTTTGGGTTTGAATAAATCGAACATTCTTTATTCATACAATGACGATGACAAACGATAATTGAAATCGTTTGGCCATGAATGTGAGCTTTAGAATTCCATTTTGGGAATTCACAATATGACATTATTCGCTTATATAATACCATTATTTATTAGTACCACAGAGGTTTTATTAGATGTAAAATTTGCAAATTCATGCCAATAGTTACGAGTGAACAAACATGTATTATTACACTTTCATCCAACCGTTTTCAAATAATACTTAAAAATATTTTTTTACTTATGGCTGTTTTCGGGTAATGTTAAGAATAAGATCCGAATTCGTTATATTTTTTCATATAAAAGTACTGAATCATTAATATTATATACTGGCTTCACTATCCTGTAGAGAATCACTTGTTTTATATAGGAGTTGGCCCTTTTTTTCTTTGATAAAATGTGTTTCGCATTTTTTCTCCTATATCATAGTGCTAAATGAGCTATCTCTTTCCATGTTAAAAAGAAAAACTAATTATTTATGAAGTATTTTAAAATTTAAAAAAAAATATTACAAACAAATGCATAAGTTACGATGTTACAAAATTTTTATAAAAATTGAAAAATTTTTTCTATCCGAAAATGTGCTCCGTGTTAAGTTCACGCTCTTGTGCATATGGCGAAAACAGCCTTAAAAATACTTTTGTCTTTTGAAAATCTTAAGTTTTACGAAGTATAGATTTTAAACAATTCTCATGTTTATTCATTATAATGTTTAACTAGAAAAAAAAACTCGTACTAATTCATTTATGAAGAGTTTTATTCATAAATTATGTGTTTTCAAATTTAATTTCTATCAAATTTTTTAAGAGGAACTAGAATTAAGCTAAAGAAAAAGAAAAAAAAAATCAGAAATTTTGAATGAAATAATTTTTTCCCCCAGAATAATAATAAATGTTTTTGTTGTTCAGATTCTTGTGTGCAAACACTTCTCATGTTTCTTTCTTTTTACACAAAATGAGTTTACAAAGCTAAGAACTAAACACAATATTGTTTTAAAATTTTAAACATTAAAAAATTACTATAGCTGAAAAAAAACATTTAAATGTTTTATGTTTCTTTACCCTTTAATCCAATATCCTTATATCAATTTTTTTAAAAGGTTTTCTTTAAGGAACATAAAATAGGCTAAATTTATTTTTGAGTATGCTATAAAATATAAGTTCAAAAATTAAAAGAGTTAAAATAAGAACGTTAAAACGAATACATAGTTTAATGATTAAAATTTGTTAAGAACAAACAAAATGAATTTTACATGTCGCTTTAAATTTTCAAGTCTTGTTCAGATCTTTTTCTTTGAAAAGAAAACTTCGTTTCTGTACTGAAATTATTTTTTAAAAAAAAATACATAAAAGGCGTTTTGAAGTATTTTATAAAAATTAACGACATGCATCTGACTTTTAACCTTTACTTCTTACAAATTCTAAATTTACGAAACCAAAATATTCTAGGTAAGTTGTGTCAACATTGACGTTCTTTAAAAATTTCGAGAATGAGAAATTGATTTTTGAGATAAAAGTATTTTACTAAAAAAAACCTACTTTAAGAAATACTTAACTTTTACGCTAAGAAAACCAGTGACCTTTTTAACAGTTCAAAATTGAAAAAAAGTAAAATAAAAATTGCATCTCATTTTCAGTCCCAAGCTTTCGAAAAACTAAAAGTTTACTTTCCTTTTTAACGTGTTTTTGCATCCTGGAAGTAAAAATGATGTCACTGAACTAAGATTTTACTCTAATAAGATTTTAAACCAAAAATATTCATGAAAAATAAAAGCAAAAAAGATTTCTTTCCACTTTAAAATGATTTATATACGTATGATTTATATGTTTCATACAATGTTCAACGATGTTGTTTCAACGACTAAAAAAAAAATTAAAATTTGCAATACATAGTTTCTGTTGAACGAGTTTCAAATATGAGTTTCTCCCACGAATAAACTTTCAAATATAAATGCGAATTAAGATGAAAAAATAAATTGATCGAATATAATGCTAAATAAAATAGAAGTTTTTATAGTTCAACTATTAAAGAATTTAGAGACAGAATGCCTAATTAACTCAATTACCGTAAAATCCGGCGTATAACGCGCACTTTTAACACAAAAAAATAAGACCAAAATTTACGGGTGTGCGTTATACGCTGGGTACAAAAATGTGAGCTTTAAAAATAATTAAAAAAAGAGATGAGCATACAAGAAATAACACTTCTATTGAAATAAGTTTATTTAAAAGAAATGATATTCCTTATGAACTTAGTGGGCTGTACTAGAAGTGTGCTATTTCTTCCAAAGTTTTTGGTATAATACCTTGAATAAATGACTTCAAAACATAAAACATAAGAGCATTGCATATGTACATTTCAGGATTTTATCGTAAAAAGGGGGTGAGCGTTATACGGCGAATATATCTAAAAATCAAAAACTGCAGCTTGAAAGTAGAGGTGCGAGCTATACGCCGGATTTTACAGTACATTTCAGTTAGAATTTAGCATAAAGAAATGCGTTTGCAATTTACTTACCTTTATAATTACCATTTTGCTGAGCGAACAGATAGGTTCTACCCAATCAAATAAAGACTTATAATCTTCTTTCTCCATAGAAAGCAACTTCCTAAAATAAAAAATAAAAAAAACAATGAGCTTTTTAAAATAACGAAACAAAAACTACGTTTAACTATTAAAATAAAACAAGCACATAATTCTTATGTCTACTAGGTTTTGCTTTCATTCTATTTGATCAACACAGTTGAATAAATTTTATTATACAGTATTACCTCGACCTACGCGGATCCGGAGTTATGGGATTTCCAAACCTCGCCAATTCGTCCCCCCCCCCCACATCACTGAAACTCAGACGGAATCAGAGAGCCTGTTGGAATTAGTAATATGACTGAAGAATTTATCGATTTTGCAAGGCTAATAAATTTAGAAGGGGACTGTAATGATGTTCAAGAACTGTTGGATTCCCACAATCATGAGCTCATAGAAATGCATGAGCAAGACATGGAGGAACTTGACTCTAAAGACCCCGTTCAATCAGAAAATTGAATGATAGTTGGGAATTTGACAGAAGGTCTCAATTCAATCGAAAAAGGGTAACAAATTTTTAGGAAATACCGACTCCTATGAAGAACATATTTTTTCAACAAAGGAACAAAAAAAAAATTATTAGCAAGCAGCAAAAATTTTTTTTCTCATATGAAAAATATTTCGAGTTCGCAAAGAAACTGTTTAACAACTGAATGCTCATAATCGTGTTAAATTTAAAGTCACACATTATACCCCTGATTTTGCGATATAAACGTAGCGGTGCAAAGCACTAGGTTCGCATTAAAATTTGTATTTATCTTTTTAACTCTACTGAAGGGAAATAGTTATATTTTACGTTGCCTATTTCTTATTTTACTATAAATATGTTTAAAAATACATAATGTATGTACAATTTAATTTTTTTTATTTCTGTTGAAGAAATAGCTATATTTCATGCTGTTTATTTTTTATGTTCCTTTAAAATGATGCAGAATTAATGCATATTGACCTCTAATTCTGCATGAAAAATCACGGGAATTGAATTGTTTGAAAAATGTCCTACTGTGTGCTACACTGAATCATATTGGTAGATTGGTTTGGCACGCCACAGCTAAAGGGTCGCCGACCCCTGGTTTAATATATGGTTTAAGAAAAAGAGTGGTAGATCTAATCAACAGTTTTGTTTTGTGCATGTTCTCGATAAATGAAGTGAATGCAACACATTTTTCTAAGTTCTGAGTAGAAAGCAATATTATTCTTTGTATTGTTATGAAGATTGAAACCAATAATATTTTATTGCTGTCTTAATAATTCTAAGTGAAGAAGATAATTTTCATAAAAAAATAAACTCATTACTCCTATAAAATATGAGATGATTATCACATTTAAGAGATGTCCACTCACAACAGAACGCATTTATCAACATTGCGTGATAAAAGCGAACCAATAAAAATACAATAAAACTTTCAATATTTGATTTTCTTTCATTTTGAACGATTTGTTAGCATAATCTATTTTATAAGAATAATTTAATAACATGTAATTACATTAATAACATAAGATTTTTTTTTACCATAGCTATATCTCTTAGCAAGTAATTTCCAAGAAATTTTTTAAGCTGTTTACTTATCACTATTTACACTAAATATTTTTTCCATTTGTTTATTGTGGGTATTTATTAAAATAATATTTCCTGATACTTAATGTGTACAAAGACCTTTAATTAGTATACTTAAGATTATGAATAATGTTTTTCTACTTAAATTTTGGGAGCTCGATATATTCGAATTATAAGCTAATTTACTAAAAAATGCATTGAATGCATTCGCTTTCAATCTATAACTACAAAACATTTTTTAAGTTAAGATAGCTAATAATCAAGAAAGTAAATTTTATTTTGTAAATATCGTTCATTTTTTAAGGTTGAAAAGCTTTTGAATTTAAGAAGAGATTTTACAATAGAGATATTTAAAGCCAAATATGTTCCCTTGAAAATTAGTTCTATTAAATAAGAAAATAGTAAAATTTTTCCTTTGAATGGGAGGTGTATTTTCAGGAGTTAAGGGAAAATTCAAATGTGGAAGAACTTTAGATTTCATAATAGTTCTACAATTAAAAAAATACATATATCCTACTGACATGCGTCAAATTGGGAATAAAATTAATTTAATATAAAACAAAAATAATTGTTCCATTTTAGAAATAACTCATACACATTATTGATCCTCATTATTATTTTTATGTTAATCCTTACAGGTACATAAAGTTGCTAAAAGTAAATAATAGTATGTAACTGCTTTAGTTTGTTTAGACTTTTAATCATTGGTGTCTAAGGTATGACCGCTTGTGGGCCGCATTGCAAAAATACTTTTTTTTCTGGGCCACACATACAATATTTTTTTTTTACAAATTGAAATAAAAAATAACTATTTAGTTTTATTAAAATAAATTAACTTATTTTTATTACAATTTTTTTCAATTTGAATTAGGCATGAATAGGTACATATTTATTTTAAATTTGTAAAAGTTCGATTTACATTTAGTTTGGATTTCATAAAGATGAAAAAAAAAATCAGATGGATCAATTTGCTTTTGTGTTGAACAAGTAAACCGATTTCGTGTTCAATAGACGAAGTTGCATTCCTTAATGCATTTTCAAGCTCTTTGTCAGTGATAGTTGTTCTATTTTCGTTTTTTGTATGCTTCATGCTTGGAAAATAACTGTTCACAAATATAAGTACAGCCAAAAGCTGAAGACATTAATAAAGCATGAGTGTGAAAATGAGGACATTTAGTAATGAGGATATGAAGGTAATCTTTATAAAACTCCAGTATAGAAACATTCCCAAATTTTTCTTTCAGTTGAATGTCACCTTGTAGTTAAATGCATTCCATTTGAAGATTTGAAGGTAATTTATTTATTTCTAGACAAGACGGGGTAGATATTATATTGAAATACTGTTCGTTTTTTCGAAAATTTTGAAACCTTCTTTCAAACTCTTCAATTAAATCGAAAATTAATGTAGCATATTTTGTGCAAACATTTATTTTTTTTAAATAAAAATGTGTACATTGAAATATTTTCATAATTTGCGATTGGGCAGCATTTTAAAAGCTTTTGGGCCGAACTTCAGACAAGCAAGCTTTAAATAAATGAAAATTATATGAAAAATACATAAACAATGTGAAGTTTAAAATAAGGCATTTGTTCAAATATACTTTATTATCGCTCAAAAAAATTATATTTGCCGAATAACATAAAACGTACGAAAACACAGCCATATATATTGCTAATACACACAATAAACCAAAATAATAAGCAAACAACCCAGAAATGTTTTATGATTGCGCCTAATGATTTTATAAGTTTTTTTATTATTATTATCCCTAACGTTCTTTGTTTACGTCATTGAGTTTGGCAAAATTTCTATTTTGACATTCCGCATAAAAAATGCAAATAAGTTCATAATTAAATAAGATAATCACCAATTTTAAAATTGGGGAGGGTATGTTTCCCTTTGTCGTTTAAGAGTAAAACAAGTTATAACTTCTCGAAACTTTGTTAAACAGTCTTCACTTAGATTTGAAAACTTAATATTAAAAATTTAATATTTTTAAAAACGAATTCAATTTGCTGAAAATAAAACTGTAAAGTATAGATTCATTTTGAAGAATAACAAAGAATATCTCCCAGTCAGTTCAATGTACCCCGATAATTTTAAAAGCATGTTTCAACAACACGAAGACACACCTTCTTAGTAACCATTCAAGTAAGAAGTAAGGAAAAACAACACCAAAGAACTTCATTGGCTTACGCGTGGAACCTAATTTAACTAGGCTTTAAATTTATTAGGTCTATAAACTGAAATAAATACCGAATAAATCAAAGAAAGCTTCTATTCCTTGATAAGAGAAACATGTTTGTCATCAGATAGCAGTGAATGAGTTTGAGCAAATAGAAGATTTTCATCTACGAAGGGCAGTATCAGGATGAATAAGTCATGCAGTAACATTCTGAAAGCGAACTTACACAAGGGGGAGGAGCAATGATCAAGTTAAAAATATTGAAATAAAAATACAAGAACACAAAAAGCTGGTGAATGAATTGGAATATAAAATAAAACCAGTTGGAAGCAAGAAAGAATTTTAAATAGCAAAACATCGTTTGCTCGTTACGTGGTTCAACGACAGAGAATAATTTGTCGGTGATAAATAAAACGGAGACAGAAAAATTAAATTTATTGCATGCACACTTCCAAGGAAATTAAACTTCTAGCTGCTGAACAAATCTTTCAATACTTTTGAAAATGTATAAATATTTTTAGTGAATTATTAAATAAATGAATCTTTCATTGGTGTTTTTGGAAAACATAGAAGCGCGAAACAAACTCCGAACGAAGTGTTAAAATAGAACATTCAAATTTTTTTTTTAATAGTCATAAAGGTTACTACATATGCCGATAATTTAAAAAATTTCGTTAAAGTAATCAAGGAATTTTTTCGTTTTAAATCAGCTGCTCAATACCTGAAATATGCACTCAAAATTTTCATGACATATAAAAGTAATTCAGAATTTAAGAGAAAATGTAACTTCAATGCTTAGTGAAAATTTCAAAACATCCTTCTTAACTTCCTAATATTTATTATTTTATGTAATTATATTTATTATGTTATGATTTTCAATCTAAGATATTTCCTATTAATATTTCTCATTCAATTAATTTACATAATTATGTGGATCAAAATTTTTATGCTCTAAATTTCCACGCAACTTGTGTGTGTGTGTTCGAAGTACACAAAAGCCTTCATACTGGTAGAATTAAACGTCACAATATTGCAGCTCGTTAGCCAGTACAGCTTACAGTTACGTATAGAATCTGCAGCATTAGGTTTTGTATTTTTGTTCTTACCACTGCTTGGTATTAGAGAGCAACACAAATAAGTCTCTAAATAGACATTCTTGTGAAATATTTTAATATGTCTCCCCTTTCATGAAAGGTTTCATAGGGGTTTTTAAAAGATTACATAATGAGATTACAATATAGTCAAATGCTTTTTAAATTGAGAAACACGTTTATATTTCTTTCGAGTGAGTGAGGGAATATTTGCGTCGCAATGTTCAGCTACACGAGGGCTTTTGTTGACGGACCTCGTAATTTTGAACCATAGTCAAGTGACAAGGACCATACCCGAGCTGGTACCCTCCTCTCCTAACTACCACACCACACCAACAGGAAGACATTTGAGCTCCCTACAGATTTAACGTGCATCGCTCCCTTATATGGTCTAACTGGTCTTATTTTAGGTTTGGACCTTAAGTTACAAAAGAATTTTTTTTTCTGTTCGGGTTTATCTCCTAATTAGCTTTTACATCCGAAGAAACATGATAAAAAAAAACTCAGTTTTGAATTATTGGAGAAGCAAATGCAAATATGACGACTCCTGTTGTAACATATTTTGCTCAAAACATTAAAAATACAATGAAACGTTAGAAAAGGAATTCATTTTTTTAAAAAATTTCTAAATTACTTAAAAATGTATCCTTCATTTTCTAGAATTTCTACAAATGTAACTTTGACATTTTTTAAAAGTATTTCACCTTTTTATTACACGTGTTGCGGTGATTCCTATGTGAGCCAGTAACAGTCTCCGGACTGAAGTGATAATTTTGATCCAGTCGTATGTTACATGCTTACGAATCCATAGGTATCGGGTTCTGTCCTCCGGATATCCACCTCATATGCTACATTTCTTTTGATAGAATATTTTTTACAATAATCAACAACAACAAAAAAAGTTTCAAATACCTGAGAGGTTTCTCATATAAGTCAGCCACTGTTTTCAAGGTATGACAGTAATCCTTTTCTGAAGACAGTAGCTCTTCCACAATCCTTAGGCGCACATCGGTGGCTGGAAAATATTATAAATCACCATAAGAATCAAGCTTTTGACACTTAGCACGATAAAAGTTTAAAAAATACAAGAAAATGCTGAAAATTATTTAAAAATATTCACAGACATTTATATTTTTAAATTGTTAAATGACAAATAAGATGAACACGCTGATTGAAAGGACAGTGATATAAAATCATTTCGGTCTCCAGTTTGCATGCCATTTCAACGAAAAGATTTTTACTATGGTAAATGGAACATATAATAATATACATGGAACAATCCGGCGGGCGCAGGAAAATTATCAAACATTGACCGGTCCGTGGCGAAAAAAGGTTGATTTAGGGCTAAATTAGGATTAAAAAAGGCCGCATTAGAGTATTTTTATGATGAAGGATTCAGAAATGAGAAAACATCAACTCAAGGAATTACACCATCCTTTACTAGGAAAAGACAAGACTTTTGGGAAACAGCTTATTTTATTCCACGAATACTCTGCCTCTGCAAGTCTGAAAAATAAGTGTGAAACACACTACAATACAATTTTTTACTTAGCCTTCTTTTGGGGCTTTTCCCGCAGTTCTGTCTGGAGTGTGTCTGGCATACTTTAGTAGTTTGATTTTGTACTCAAATAAACGGACGAGAATATAACGATGGAAAGAATTCCATTCTAAGTAATTATATCTGATGAACAAATGATTATTTTAGTTTTGTTGGACTTTATTAATATATTTCAATTCATATTAACATACGGAAGAAGAAATTTTTCTGAGAAGCATATCAAAACAAATAATACAGCGAAAATCGCTTGACATGAAACTGAAGGGGGCTGAAATATTTTTTCGTGTTAAAAGAATTTCGTGCAAAAAGGATGTTGTAAAAAAACGTATATTCGTGAACGTATTAAGTTTATTAGAGAACATTTTATTCATATAGATACGAACATATGCATGTACTTAATAAAAGTCAGTGAAACTAAAATATTCACAAGAATTTACTGAAATTTAATGCTTTGTTTTTTAATGTCTTTGTTTTTTGTCTTTTAAATTTAATGCTGCTTTGTCTTTTTTAGCGTCAAAAAGTTGTCTGTGTTGTCCATTTTGTTAATAATTTAACCATGGGAACATGTGTCTAAAAATAGCTGCGCATACTTTTCTTGATTAATGTATGATGATGTTCTTTATTCAGGATGATGGAGAAACAGGAGCTGGATTGTTCATTTCATTTCCGTCGTCCGACTCAGCACCAATAATATTTATTGAACTTAAGGCAAACTCCAAAATGTCTGCCATAATTATAGCTGTACACACATTATCATCATCTACTGCAGAGAATTCTTTCGACGATACAGTACGACAGTCCAAAAAGGAAGAAACTTTCACAAGCATTTTGTTAAGTGTCTGTTCAGTTTCAATATCTTGCTTCTTCAGAAAAGAAATTTTTTCGTGTTAAGTGATTTTCGTTTAGGTGTTAAGAGAAAATAATGGATGAAAACACACAACAGTTAGTCGGAAACGTTTTTTTTACTTCGTATGAACCGATATTTTTTCTCAAGCGTTTACGTGTTAAACGTATTGTACTGTATATGTAAAAAAAACTCTCAAATACCTTCCGTATGCATGCCTGTATGAAAGATGAGTTTAGCAAAGAATTTATAAAAATTAATAAACATTAACTAGAATACTCTTACACATTTTTGTACTTCATTCAAATTGTTTATTTCTTTATATTTCATTCAAATCGTGTATACTATTATGGATTCCATACAACATATCTTTATATTTTTTTCATTTTACAATAAATATTATAGTTGAAACTTGTACTACACTTTATGTTCTACAAAATATTTTAAATTATAATTTACTTCTATATTTCGGTAATTAGAGTAACGAGTGTGTGTGTGAAATAGATATCTTGTACATAATTTACCTGTTACTCTCCCACTCCGAGGAATATTTTATGATGGTGTATGGCAACTCTTCCAAGCATTAAGCTTTCGACAATATTGAAACACATTCTTATAGACCTCGCCTATGGATTTATAAAGAACAAAGCTTGAGCTTGTAAAGTGGAAACGTAATTATTTTTTACTGACAGATCAGGTGACCTGGATAGCCAGCTAGCGCCAAGACCAGACTGACTTCTATTATCAACCTTGTCAGGAGTGAAGATTGTGCGGATGTGACCCAAGGTTTGGCGGACTGTATGTGCAGTCACCCCCTCTTCCATAGTGAGTGTTGCTAAAAAAGGATTCAAAATGTTGGAAATGTAACAATCCAAATTTACCGTATGATGAAAGAAGATGAAACAAAATAATGCGGCATGCAGACACTGCACCAACCTTTTGATTATACAATGGGATATGTTAGAAGTTACGCGGATTCTCCGCTGCAAAGAAACTTTCATTCTAAAGAGTTGGCGTCAACCATCAAGTGAAACTAAGCTTCATCAGAAATAAAGAAAATATCCATGTACAAGCCCTTCATTGTTATCCCAGCTTGGAGTGCGTATTACATTCATGTTCAATAGTATCCACTCGTCCGGGTCACTTTTTATTTCCCCCATCTTGTGTAATCAATGTGTCTGTATTTTTTCGCGTACCTTCAAGAAACAATCTGCATACTACTAGGGTACACGTAGACCCCTAGACCTTCAACATGACAGGCCTTAAGGATTTGATACGATGCTCTAGCCATGGATTCCCGACCACGACTGACTATTAGAATTCAATATCTACATTTCATTACATACGATATTCCTTTCGAGAAAATCAGTAATCTATAGAGCTTCCATTATAACTTAGTTTTCTAATTCTTTTAAACACGGTACAAACTTTTTTCAAGCAACTTGCCTTTTTTATTAGAAAAAAATTCAGACACAATGTTTTTGTTGAAGTTGTTGTTGACTTCCAGAATAAATTAAAATGTTGTTTCAGTATTGCATAGATAATTTGAATACAAACACGGAGTATCCATCATCAATTTGAAACAAAAGAACCTCCAAATACGCGTGTCATATCACTGACTCACCCACAAACACATGCCACAAATCCTCCTGAAGCAAAGACCAAAAATCATCCAAAATATTCCAATCGCGTCTAAAACAAGACACAGCATCAGCCCCGGAGCAATATTTCATTGGATTATTCGATCTAATGGTAGAGCGTCTTCCACGCGAGACGAAAGATAAGATGTCGCTCCAATTTTTTCTTTCAACCAGCGAGTTCTTCCGCGACAAATCACTGCACATATGCAAATGAGATCAAGTCCTGTCGCTAGTATCCGGTGCAGTGATCAACAAACACGGGTGACTTCTTTTCCGATCAAAAATTCGACTTTCATCGCAAGAGAGTAGGATGTTAAACTTCAATAAATGAATACACTAAAGTTCGAAAGTTAAAGGGGTGTAATCGCCAAGGCGTTACCTGTTTTTAGATTTGTTTAAACAACATGAAAAATGCATGAGATCTTCCAAGTTTAAGGTAAAAGAGGAAATGCAGATACCTCTCTTTAGATAGATTGATGGTGATGGAAAACGCTTCAGGTAGAAACTAAATTATACTTGTCGCTAGTGAAACTAGCAAAATTCGATGCAATGTAAATTTTATTTAACGTTTTCTCTACTCTGTTTCAAACTTTTTCCTCCGGAAATTTCCATTACTCTTGAATAAGAATGGTTGATTTCTTTAAAGGTGATATATTTTCCTAAGTTTAGTTTTCCGTCCGTTCCAATATTCTCTTGTCTCAATGGAATTGTGCAGATTTAGATTGAAAAGTTTTTAAAGCAATTCTTTTTTCCCGGAAGAAATACTTTTAGTTTGGAATATTGAATAATGATTGGCTTTTAGGAATTTGATGCATTTTCACTGAAAAATTCTGCTTCCAACAGTGTTGACATGGCTAGGTATATTTTTATAGATATCACAACAAAGAAAAAAGAAACCAATACTCACAGAAAACACACGAAAAATTATTCCGAGTTGCATACAAAACTAGCAGCGGCTAGACCCAGGATTGAGTTTAAAATTGAGAGCCTCGATCAGCTCGCTAAGGGGTGTTGTTGGAGCTTAATTTTCATAATCAACATCACAGTGGGATGATATTTAATTTATCACACAAGATTTTAAACACTAGGTCATATAGAGACTTTTAAGCCTCGTTAAAATTTTAAAAGCAAAAGTTATTTTGATAAGAAGCAAAATAACATGGTTTCACTAAAATATATCTGGAATAACTGAATACTTTTTTAAAAAAATGATTAAAAATAATATCAATTTTGGTGTGATCATTCCATGCCATAAATGAGATCACTTACTGAAATTTAAAAATAACTTGATTTCAAAGATCTGGTATAATTTAGTTTTCTTTTAATTAGTGCCACCTTATATGGCATTGGTAGGGACGTTTTAAAAAATGGGCCAACCGGGCCAGGGTCCAGAGTCTCGTCTAGTTCTCGATTTGCCTCAATAAAACCATGGTCAAAATAATTTTGACTGTCTCCGAAAAAGTGAAAATTTCAAACTATATGTCAATTGGCAACAGTGGCAAGACTGCATCATTGTCATGTCCTTCGTATATGTCTACACCTACCATCATATTTCATCGTTACACTTTTATTCGAAAGGCAACAGTTTATCGAGTCGGTTTGTGCCTAGGTCTGTGATATTGTGTGTGGCACACAGATTTATTTGTTATGGATTACCATCTATACGAATACTTGACAACCATGCTATATGCCAGGGGTCAGCAACCTTTTAACTGTGGCGTGCCAAACCAATCTACCAATATGACTCAGCGTGCCAAACAGTAAGGCATTTTTTAAACAGATTCCCGCGATGATGAATGCAGAACTATAGATTAGGGGTCAATTATTTTGATTTACAGTTTTATTATATATTAATTTTGCATTATTTAAAGATATTTCTTAACATAAAAATAAACAGCATAAAATATAACTATTTCTTCAACAAAAACTCTATATGTATTATGTGCTTTTAAACATACTTATTAAAATAAGAAATAGACTACATAAAATATAAGTATTTTCCTCCATTATAGTTAAATAAAATTTTTAAAGTCAACCAAGTTCTTGCACCGCTCTACTTTAAGATCGCAAATTCAGAGGTATAATGTGTGACTTTCAATTTAACACGATTTTGAGCATTCACTTGTTAAACAATTTCCTTGCGGACTCGAAATATTTCTCATCTGAGGAAAGATCTTTTTCTCGGATATATAGGACCAAAATCAGAAAACAAAGTGCGTGCAATATTTTCTCTCCCTTCAAACAATAAAATCACTCCAGTAATGACATTCAATAGCTTACAAAATAGCTGTAAATTTATCTTTTGAATTATCTTTCAAATTTTTTCATAATTCCGTAAATTTCAAGATGTTTGTTAAATAAGGCCCATTACAAATTTATCAACTTCCATCCACTCAAAAATTGACAAATCTGTAAAGTTGTGCAGAAGTGCCACTGAGAATTGGACCGCGTGCCGTAGGTTGCCGACCCGTGCAATATACTCAGTGGCGTAACGGAGAACATTAGCCCCCCCCCCTGCAAAGTCACCTTTTGGGCCTCAAGCCAGATCTTACAAAGGATTGCAAAACCATGCTTACTTGGCGTCAATCAGGCTTTGGGCCCCCTAGAACCCTGCCCCACTGAACGTTACGCCACTGAACAACTTAAAATGACCCTAGTTAAGGCCTAATTTTGTGTAGGTATGCCGGGTCACAAGAAGTCCTAAGACGTCATTGGGTATTGGAATGATGGATTATATTTCGAGACATAATCGAATGAATGATCAAGACGGCACCCGATTCTAAATCGCATTCTTTTAATTTCTTTACCATACCATAAAAAATTTGAAATCTAATGGATTGCTCTGGTATCAGCATCGCAAATTAGTTACGGGTGATACTTTTCCAATAATTGTCGAAACAATAAGGATAACTGAACTTATATGTCGCTTAGCTAGCTTTCACACTTTTCGAACTTGTAGATTTCCGGTTTGATTTACAAGTGTAGCAACTTCCAGTATTCAAGCGGAATTGCGCTTTGAACTTTTGACTCTAAAACCATAAAGCCGTTGCTCTATCAACCAATGCTTTCTAGTGGGGTTGACTACTTCTTTCCAACTCATGTGAATTGATGTGGAGTTCAAACGGATGCCATTCAAGTCGACAGATCATGGATCAAAATAAAGGTCAATAGTCCAACCAATATTCATAGCTATTAATGCTGTTCTGGTGCTGTGATTTTCGAAAAATTGAAAATGTTTAAAAAATATTAACTGTGTAATTTTTTTAAAAATTTTAATGCAATGAAAAACCATATAAAAATTCGCCGTTTTTAAATCGATTGTTGAACCGAGAAAAATTGTAAATGTTTAAAAACTATTAACTATATAATATTTGGGAAAAAATTTAAATACAATAGTGACCATATCAAAATTCGTTATTTTTAAATTAATTGTGTGAATGTATCAAAATTGTAATAAATTAAAAGGAAAGTAAAAATATACATATGCACAAGAAAAAAAATGCTCATTTACACCAACTAAATTATTGTATTTTAACACACTCAATAACTACTCAAAATATAAATTACTTTTACTAATTAAATTTTTTTTATCTTTTTATTGTAAATCATATTATAAGTTCGTATTTGTGTTTTTCAAGTTATCACAAGAGAATATGTCCTCTTATTGTTGTTTTTCCTTGCTAATTTAAATTTCACGCAAAAATTTATATTCATATTGTAAATGTACAATGGAATAAAAAAAATGCAATCGTGGTCACCAACCCCTGGGTTGATACCGTTACATGAATCAAATAGTACCAGACCTCACAAGGAACATTACCGTAAAAACCGCTGTACAATGCACACCTTTGCTTACAATGATCTTATGCTTTGAAGTCATTTAATCGAGGTATTAACTCAAGTGTCAGAAAAAAATTAGTATACATCTAGAACTCTACAACACTTTAAGTTCATAAGGATTTCTTTTAAATCAACAGCATTCTGATGTATATAGAAGAATAGTTTTTTTTCATGCTCTTCTCTTTTTATTTAAAGCTCTTATTTTTATACTTGGCGTTTTACACGAACACCCGTACATTCCGATCTTATTTTTTGTATTAAAAGTGCGCGTTATAAGCCGGATTTTACGGTAAATTATTTCCATTTTGTTTACTGTGGTGTTTTTGTCTCGTGTTTGTGTGACTTTCCATGGAAATCACTTTATATTCACTTTTTGGTGTAACTATCTTTTATATTCTGAAGGCATTAAATTTAAATTAAATCAAAACAATTTAAAATATAAACAATCAATTCCTCTCCCTCACCCAGTGGGCAGCGGTAAATTTATCCAACGTTGACCGGTCCGCGGCGATAAAAAGGCTGGGAAACACAGCCCTAAAAATTATAAATAAATAGCCCTAAACGTCAATTAAACGAAATAATGAATAAATACACACATTAATTTCTTACATAAGAACCTCTTCAACAAAATCCTGCTTATTTCATAAATTTCCAAATTTTTTCCCATCAAACCATTTTAAAGAGCTCAAATAGCGGTTATATCTTGAATTTTTTTTCTGGCATTTTGGATAAATGTTCATTAGGCTTAAGTGAGATACAAAAAAGCTTCTTCTGATGCCTTAAAAATCTACTGTTCAGTCGGGGGAAAAAACTCGCAATTTTTCTTTTATACGATTTGTCAGCATATCAAATTAATTTTTTAGAACACTCACAAAAAAAAAAAAAGCCCAATTCTTATGTGGGTAATTTTGATTTATTAAAATTTATTTAAGTATATTTGCAGTAGTCATCATGGTGAAAAGCGGCCAGCAACAGAAGAATATTTGACAATGCAAGTGAAACAGCTAAGCCAATTGAAAATAGAATCGTATTGATACGTAAAAAGGTATAAATTATTACAGAATATCTTTAGTAGTTGATTAAGATGTCTAACAAAATAGTCACGAATCTTTCTTTTTTTTTATAGAAAAGAATGACATATTAACAAATGTACTTACTTCATGGTGAAAAGAGATGATATGAATCTTTACTATTAATAATCGTTTTCTTTTTAAAAAATGGAAGCAATATTCAATTTATTATGTTTCATTTCTTCTTCTGAATCACAATACGAGTAAATTGCTTTTAGGAGTAAAGAACAAAATTCTTAAATTAATAGGCAATCATTAACAACGAACGATTTGTAACTCTCTTTAAATAAAGAAACTAAGCAGAATGAGCTCTATATATACGTGAACTTTTCAACAGTTCAAGTGGAAAGTCGTCTTGAATAGAACAATAACCGGAAAAAATTTAAATGATTTATACTTTTAAAATATTGTTTTCCTACAATGAAAAAAGTAGAGCAAAATCTTTACATGCCATGTGTTACCATTCATCTGTATCGTAACAATTATACCGAAAAATCACCATAGATAAAAATTAAAATGATTGATATTTTCACAAGAATTAGAAAATGTAAAGAAAATATTTAATGCAATACTGCTATTTAAAGAAAACGATTTAATATTTTCAAATCTTTTTCTATTATAAAATATTTTTAAGATATTAATGTGCACTTTCAAATGATTACTCTTTAAAATCATACGTTTATTAGCAATTTTACAAAATGAATTAATTCTAAGGGGAACATTACAAATTAAAAACCACACGTAAAGAAGAAACAACTCATATTGCCTCTTAATAAATTTTCTTTTTGTAAGAAAAAGGAAATAATATATATCCTGTGTGAAAATATGTTTTTGGTCCATATGTCACCGGGGTAGACAATGAAGCGTTTCGGGCTCTAATTTAAATTTTCGTTTAAAAAATGAACGATACATATTCTCCAAATGGCCTGTATTGGAAAAATTAATTAAATGTTAAAAAGTTTTCATCAAAAAAATTTAAATACCAAAAAATGATTTGATTTCTTTTCAACAAAATTTTTTAGGAAATTAAAATGCAGAGAAAAAAAATTTAGAAACATGATCAGATCAATGGGCGGGGCTGTGCCTAGTCAATCTGAATAGTTTCTTTCAAATTTCTCAAGGAAACAATAAAAATGTTTTTGAAAAAACCAACTGTTGGGTGAATTCCTCAAAAATTAAAATTGACCATTAACACATTCCAACTTTAAATTCCCACAGACCAAGACAAATTTTAATAGTTCCTGTTTTTTTTCAAAAAATACCACTTTCAAGTTACCTGTTTCTCTTACTATAAATTTTATCATATTCAACACCAGTTCCTTCTGTTTTCACTCAAACATAACAAGCAATGCCCTAGTCATAATTTTCGGACAACCAATCAAAATCCTTTCTATCAGGACACTTAAAATTTTCCCATAGATAGCGAGGGAGTTTAATAATGGGCATATTACAAATTAATCAAAAGAGTTACCACAAACTGAAAAAAAGGAAATGATTCACATTTTCAACACATTTTTATTCTATTATAAAGGACCTTGAGTAGAATCAATCAATACACCCAATTCTATTTTCAGGGTCAGCAATTTTTTATAATAAATTTTTTTGGCCTAATCTCAGGATCAGTAATGGATGGCCTACTTAACGCCAATGCTGACAACTAATTTACAACTGTCGAAGATTTGAATCAGCTTCGAATACATCTGTTGCCTGATAAACTGCAGGCCTCGATTTCTCATGAATGCTCATTAAATATTTTTTTGCATGCGATTCATTACACAGTTGACATGAGAGAAAGTATATGACGCATTGAAAGGAGGATTTAATCGATAGCTAGAATTTTGTTGCGCAAGAAGCATCTGTAATTTATTTACCGTGTATTTCCGAGTATAAGCCGATAGGTGTATGATCCGAGAGTGTGTTTTCACTTCGAATATTTGACCAGAATTCAAAACCTGTAAATAAGCCTAATCGAAAATATTTTTTTCAATGCATTGTAATTTTTAAACACGCAATGTTGAGAAGCTCATTTCATTTTGAAGTGAACATTCGTTCTTGAAAATGCTGTTAAATGTAAAAATGTAATTGAGTTTAAAATGAAACAGAATTTTGTATCAACATAAATTTTTTTTACATACAGTCGACTCTCGATAATTCAAACTTTCGATGATACGAACCTCTCGATAATTCGAAGTATATGATCAGTCCCTAGAAAAACTCTTGATATTTTGAACTAAAACAATACGTTTTGGTACACTCAATATTAGGAAGTAAAATCTATGGCAGGCTAGAATACAACATGCGATAATTCGAAGTTATCTTATAAAACTCTGGACAATTCGAACACTCACTATCACGTTCAGTCCTGTAGCAAAGAGTTTGGAGCTTACACATTTTGTGTTGTATTGCCTCTGCCTGTCTCCCCTGCAACGTAACCCCTTTGATGACCATCTGTTTTCAACCTCTTCTTAGTGTTTTCCGGATCGGCAAAAAGACTTATTGTTTTCCTTCTTTAAATGGACTATAGATCAACCGCACCTCTTATCAGCCGCCCATATCTTATTATACATGGCCATTCTACACATGTGTTCAGAAAGAATGGTCGGCTATTGTGAAAGAAGAGTTGCATAGGATTGTGTATGAATATATTCTTTTAATACAGGACTTTTAACTTCTACATAATATTTATACTGTATAATACGTACTTTTTAAAAATATTCTAAAATAATTTTATACATATGTACAATTGTTGTTTTATTATATAGTTTCAAATTTAAATGTGTCAGAAAAAATTTCTCCGTGTATTTTGAGAGTTTATTTCTACCCTCTTGTAATTCGAAGTTTTTCATTGGTCCCTCCAACTTCGAATTATCGAGAGTCGACTGTATCTTACATTACACCCAAGGGGGTTACTTACGTATTATCGCAACTTACTAGCGACATTATATGAAACGAAGTCTATGGTTGCCAATTCAGGCCTACTACACATAGGAAATCCAGGTTGCCAAATTGGCGAATTATTATTAGAGTTGGCGATTGTTGCAATAATGTATAAGTACCCATTTTGCACAACGCTTTTGGATCCTTATGTTTGCAAAACATTATTTTCCTTTTATTAATACATATTAAGAAAATAAGCTAGGATGTGCTATGTCGAACATTTATATGGGTTAAAAAAACGAAACAAAGGACAAATAAATATCTCATCAGATAATTTTTTTACCATAGAATGATTAAGTTTTACTAATTTTTTATTTGTATAGTAGAGTCCCAAAAACTCGGCCCAATGTGGACTGAATGGTGGCCGAGTTTGTGAAAATGGCAGATTATCGAGAATGGAATTAAAAAGAAATAAGTCCGAGTGTTTCCTCAAGAAAATATTATCCTGCGCTTATATGCATTGTTTGCTTACTACATAAAACTGAATATTAATGAATACACAGAGTAAAGTAATTTACCTTATCAAGCACACCTCAGAAAATTACTTTACGAAGACATAAAGCTATCTATGATGTAAATTAAGTAGTCGACTTGCAGAAACCAGCTGCCTTTTTCAAAGAAATGCGTATTGTCCCGTTGTTTGCACTCTGCTGCTTCAGCACGAAGGAACAATAAGTCTATTAACAACTCACCTTGTCGTTCAAAATACTGAAGGGTTGTTTCCACAGCCTTAAGTCCCTCACAAAGTGATATTTTAGGAGTTTGTGCGGTATCCTCAATGTTTATGTCTTCACCATTTTCCGGTATTTTTTCATCAACTGTGCCCGAGTTATCCGGATTGCCGGGTTATCGAGTGACGAGTTTTGGGGACTTTACTGCATTGTATTACTTTAAAGGCATGTTTATCTTAAGACTACTTGCGACAACTATTTTTTAAAAAAATGGAGATATGGGGATTTTTATGTTTTTAGATTTGTTTCACACATTTTAAGAAAAATATGCTAAAATTAAGAGAAAAAGAAATTATTGTTACTAAAATTGGTAAAAATTTACAAAAAATAACATACACGCGGCCCATTCTGTACCAAAAGTTTATGAACAAATTTTCAATTTTCGATTCTGATGTGTTGCTATATTATTCATTTTTGAAGTGACCTTCAGGATAAGAGATATTTTAGTTTTTACAAAAACTAGAGTACTTTATCTTTGTTATTATATGAAATTACATAAAAAAACAGTGATTGTATTAACATAAGGGACTATAAATTTTGTAATAAAATAGTAATTCATAAATCTGAAGGTTAAAAAAGCACTTCTCGTATTATACAAAACATACACAAAAAATTCCAGAATTAATTATTTTCAAAACTTTTTTAGCAATCTCTTTGACCCCGTTTGAGTATTTAAAAAAAAACACATTTCGAGTAAAACGCGTTTTAAAGTATGACATGCTTAAAGTAATGGCATCTGCTTAAACCAAAAACACTTGTAGTTTTTGTTCTGGTGAACGGAAAATAAGAAACTAGGTATTTTTATAAATCTGATAAAATGGCATATAAAATAAAGTCATAAAAAAATTTGTTAATTCTTGGCAACATTCACAATTTTAGGGCAGTCGGATACCTTAAGCGTGTACTGCTGCAACATTAGGCTTCATCAAAGTGGCCCATGAAATCATTAGGATTGGCCAGACCTGATTTTAAAGGAGCAAAAAGTACGTAAATAATTTCATACATAGTTAACGTAGCTTAACCAGACTTTAAACTCGTTTATCACTTCCACCAGCAAAGATTAAAATAATTCACGACTTTGCGAATGCGACTGAAAAAAACAAACAAAATACTAAAATAATAGCCATAGTTCTGAACATTTTTAATTTATAAGCTCTATTTTTCATTATCCATTTTATGCATAGAAAATGCGTCTGTAGTGCACAATGGTCATGAAATATTTCATGATAACAAAAGCAGCAAAAGCAACTTTTTAAAGCTCACAAAGTAGCAAAAACCATGAATATGTAACCAGTTTCTGTAAAAGTGTTCTTTCAAAATAAAGAAAACCGTAACAAGAGTAAGAATTACTGCAAGTCAAAAACAATCAAATGCCTCACGAGTTGAAGATAAACGGATAAAAATAAAAAAGTAATAAACCCGAAAAAGTTTGAGTAGGTAGAATAAGGTATAACATTGTAAAACCTTTAAAGAATTGAAAAAAAGACAAAAGAGCAACGTGCATCTTAAATATAAAGGGAGAAAAAAATGACATAAAGAGAAAAGTATCTTGCCTACATCATCATTAAATTTTATTATACTGGTATTAAAACTCCACCTTCAGCGCACGCGCAATGGAAGCTGGGCTCTTTGTGTCAGTATCTAACCGTTCAAAATCCGCCCATGGTTCTAATTAAAACTTACTAGGATATGAGGGTGTCATGGCACAAACCACATGTCCGTTTCGTTGACATGGACGTTTAGATCTGAAAGTTGCCGCCCAAAACAACATAATGAAAAGATAAACTCAAATGCTAGAAATTTTTATTTTCCTTCAAAGAAGTTGTAGCCTTGAAGAGTTGGATTCAGTCGAGAAGGACTTTTGGCAAGAAGAATCGGCCTTACGTTGTCAAATAAGGGTCATGAAGTTGATAGCTTTGACAGTACAAAATGATGGAATAAAAAACTAATGTAATTACTTGAGAAGTGCATGTAATTATGAAGGTGAGAGGGATTTTTGAAGTTTGTTTGAAGGCAATAAGGTTGTGTCTGAGTGAATTTTCAATCATTTCTATCACTTAAGATTCGACCAGACGGTTCCGTGAATGGAAATTTTAGTGAAATAAAATGGTAGTTATTAACGAAACATTGTGTAAAAGAATGATGGAAAATATTAATATAACATATTTAATTACTGTTTTCTTTTGGATGTTGAAAGGCATGGATTGAATTAAAAATTACTATGTATGTGCGACGCCATCATCTAAAATGAAAACTTATTCTAATTCTTCTTAAAAAATGATTGAAGTCGAAAACAAATTTTAAGAAAGCTATTAAGACGAAGTGAGATCTGAAGTGGTTGATGTAAAGATAGATTATCATTTATTAATGAATGTCTCTAAAACTGAGAAAAAGCTGTTAAATTTGCATGGAATAACCTTTAGTGCTGCTTATTAAACAAAAACTGAATTTTTTTAATTATAAATTTTATAATATGTTATAATTTATTATGCTTTAAGAAATATTTTCAAATACAATACATTAGCTTCAAGCAACACAAACACTTATGTTCAATTTTAAACTATTTAAAATATTGTTGTGCCAGCAAAAAAGAAACATCACTTTTATTGTACAAAAATAAAAGCAATTTTCCTATATCTCTATTCTGAATTTCTTTCGATGTCTAATTTTGTATTCCTCTTAATCTAGATTTATTTTAAATATAAAACAACCAATACGTTGAAAATATTAACATAAATATCAGTTTTCTATTGTCCTTATAATTCATCGAAAACAAAATCAAAGTTGGTTTTATATAGGAATAGTTTTCAATGATTGATTTGTTCAGACTCCATCAAAACATAGTTACACTGTATGACAAAACAGCCATAAAATTAGAAAAACCAGGATAAGTGACGACGATGACGTTGACAGACAGTGACAACGATTTAAAAAAAAGTCTGAAATTTTTTTTAATATAGTTTTATAATACTATATATAGACACTATCAAACAGCTATTTTGTGTATGTTTTCTTCTTACTGGATAAGTACTTTCTAATACAATAAAAAATGCGTCCTAACAATATAAAAGAACACACGAAGTACCAAAATACAAGAGGAAAACTAACAATTCAAATAGATGCCATAATTAAAAAAATCTTTAAGTAGTTTTTTATTATAAGTCAAATATTAAGTAAAACAATAAGAAAATGACAAGTCAGAACAGGACACAGTAAAATAACTGCAGCAATATATATTAATTAGCTCTTACATTTATAGCACTTAGATTGCAGGGTTACGCCAAGGCCATCTTGAAAGGACAGGGCACGACTATCCTAATTTGGGGGGAATCACTTGAACAAAGGAAGGATTCATTTTCTGTTTGACCCTTAGTTATTTGTCCATTAAGCGTATTTGATTGATTATGATGGTTGATTTGACCACACGTTGCGCCTATTTTATGTTTACAGAGTTATTTTTTTACAGGAATAATATTTCTAGATAATCGCGGATTAATCAAATAGTCTTAGTGCTACTATAGGTAATAATAACGGTTTAATGAATGTTCACTGGTAGGATATGGTTAACATTTATATTTAATAGCACTCAAAAGTTTACAGAGTTACATCAGCGATATAAATTTATCCACACACAAGCACTATTCTGGGTTCTACATAAAAATAAAGGATTAAAAGGATATATCTATCTTTTAGACACTAAAAAGTTGGACACGATTCTTACATAAGGATTATTAAGTTTTTCCATTTAAAGAACTGCAAAAAAGATGCGTTTAGAAGGCTATCTTCGCTCCCCGTGAAGGATAGGACCCGAATTTGAAATATTTTACGGGATAGAAAAGTACTACAACAGTAATGGTATTTCTGGCTTTGCTGTCCTACGGAGAGCGACATATTTTATCATGCTAATCATTTTTATTCGAGCTGACCCATTTTTTCTGGCATAAAATATGTTTAGACTTTTTTCTCCAATACCGTTAATTGCTAATTGAACTATCCTTTTACATGTTGAAGGGAAAAATAATTCTCTGTGGAATATTTTGAAATTAAAAAACTATACACTAAACCAGGGGTCGGCAACCTATGGCACGCTGGTATACTCTACAAATTTATAAATTTTTTAGTGGATGGAAGATGGTAAGTGTGTGAAGGTCCTTGTTTGACAAATTTCTTCAAAATTATGGACATTTATGGAATTAAGAAAAATTCTGTGAAAGATAACTCTATAGATAAATCTACAGCTCCTTTGTAAGTTATTTTATTGTCATTAATCGGGAGATTTAATTATTTGAAGAAAGAAAATTGCATGTACTCTGCTTTCGCTTTTGGTTTTACATATCTAAGTGAACAAATCTTTATTATATGAAAAATATTTCGAATCCGCACAGAAGTTGTTAACAACTGAATGCTCAGAATCGTGTCAAATTTAAAAAATCACAAATTATACCTCTAATTTTGCGATATGAAGTAGAGCAGTGCAAGCACTATATTCGTATTAAAATTTTTATTTAACTGTAACGTAGAGAAATACTTATATTTTAAGTTGTTTATTTCTTATTTTAATAAACGTTTAAAAATACATAATATACGCGTACAATTTTAATTTTTTATTGATGTTGAAGAAATGGTTATCTCTCTCTCTTATGCTGTTTATTTTTATGTTAAGAAATATCTTTGAATGATGCAACATTAATATATGATAAAACTGTAAATATCTATATTATTGTCCTCTATTCTCTAACTCTGCATGCATTATCACGGGAATCGAATTATTTCAAATATGTTTTACTGTGTGGCACGCTGGATCATATTGGAAGATTGGTTTGGCACGCCACAGCTAAAACGGTGCCAACCCTGTACTAAACTATCATATAACAAATATGAGTTAGAACGTTGCACATTTCCATGAAAATTGAGGCATTGTTCTGTCTAAAAATGTGCTCCGCGTTTAGTTCAAGCTCTCGTACACGCACATTTGTCGACTACCTTAACGAAAAACTACCAAGAGTTACCTTGTCATTTTTAACAAGGTTATTAGTGTTCCTCTTTCACGTCAGTTCGTTCAAGTGCTCCACAAAATATCATTACCCAATTTGAAAATCCATCTCTTAATGATAATTTTAAGTCTTGTCAATACAAACATTGAGGCAGGGATGGCGAACAAGTGGCACGCGTGCCATTGATGGCACGCGACAAAATATTTTTGGCACACCAGTGATCAAAATTATTTTATTTTATTTCAAAATTTCAAAGTTCACTATGAAGTATTACGAATTAGCGCCAGTGATCGGTCTCGGGGCGGCGAGGAGCACATTCGTTTGTTATTGCCTTGCCTTCGTTACATCGTACACTACAATTGCTGATGATGTAACATTTGTCTACGGATAACATAGTAAAATTCATTGTGTGACAACTATATTTTAAAATTTATCTGTGTTATATTTACGGTTTTTAATTGTTATTTAACATGGCTAGTTCAGCAAAAGTACAAAAAGTGCAAGATAGTAAGTGCAAAAGTGAATTTCAAGTTTGGTGGACCAAGAAACACAGTATTATTGGTAAAGGCTACAGTATTTTATGTTCTGGAATAGTGGTATGCAGAACACGTTCGTAAAACGGTATTTTGAAACAAATCACAAACCCTCTTGTCAAAAAAAAAGTGAACCACAGCAAAAATAATTAATACCTTAGAAAACAAAAATTCAGCATTATTCTATAAAAAGTAACATCTTACAATTCTCATATTAGTTACTTGCCATCCAATCTGCAACAAGAGAAGTCATACTAATGTTACTTTAATTTGAATTACACGTATAACTAAAACATTTACAACTATACAGTACAAAAGGTATTTTTTCATAGTAAATACAGTTTCGTGTTGTTAGTATTTAGTTTTATTATTTTCCCAATTAATCACGTCAAAATTATTTGACAGTCTATACCTCATTAAACACTTCTTAAGAAAAAATGGCACGGTGATCCATAAAGGTTTGCCACCCCTGACATAAGGCATCGGTGGAAGCAAGTGTCATCACAAAATATCGATGCTTTTATTTAAATATTCAGAAACAGTTCCAAATTTTGGCAAAATTCCCACCACAACAATTCCCGGGATGTTCATTATACATTAGAGTAACGAGCACAAGTGAAAGTTCTTGCTCTTTTAACCTCCAGACCAACTTTCTCAAGATGTAATGGTATACAAACGGTCACGACATTTGTTTCATACCCGCACTTGCAAACCCCGAGGCATCCAACGATTTCGAACGCGGGCGTGATATCCGAGAAAAACTTTTTCTGTGACAAGTTCCAGGATATTCCCATAATTCATGTCACTATACATCTGATTGAGCTACAGTGCATAGGCAGAGAAGCTGAGCATCCAGAGCTTTGTTATCTTGTACTGTGGTGAAGGGTAATTGAATAGCTGAAACGCAGTGGACGGCCTTCCATGAGATTTCGTAGTGAGGAAGATTTAGATAGGTTTTGATAACGAAGCGCTGTGTGCGGTGTTCTAAGAAGTAATCGACGGAATACTAATAGTGCCCAAATGTCGTAGGATTGCACATTTGGTTATCCATGGCGAGATACTCGTTAAAAGGTTTCATTTGAATCAGTAATTACAGCCTACATTTTATTTTTATTGCCTTTATGTTTAATTTAAATGCCAGAGAGAGGTGTATTTAAATGCCTTTAAAATTTATATATTACTTACACAGAGTAATAACTTAACTGCGAAGGCACTATCTTTTAATCCGTTTAACGTTTATCAAAACCCTTTTTTTTAATGAGAAAATAAAAATAAATAAAAGCCTGCACCACTTTTTTGTACATTACATGGATAGGTAGTTAAATTAAACCATTTTGTTAAATTTACAGCGGTATATCGTTTAATAAGCATAATTTGCTTCAGAATCTTATACGTAATGCGGAATAATTTTTCCTGCATGGAAATTAATGTTAAGTACAATAATACCATTATATTTATGCGTATTGATCTGATTTAAATTTTATTGAACATGCAGGAAATGCTATTGGGAGATGGGTGGCCCAAAGGAATTACTCACCCCCGAACAGTGCAAGAAATCAAAATCGCACTGAAAGGGAAATGGGGGAACATCTTCAAATTCTTTTCGATAGATAAAAAAAAAGGATATTAACAGATACCAAAAAATATAACAGCGAGCGAGGATGTCATACTTTAGAGTGACATATTTGTCATCATTCCAGTAATAAATAACACTTTTCATGACATGAAATAACAATTTCATATTTTAATCCAATGTCGGTTTACACAAACAGTTAAATAAGCGCACATCATGACTGAAACATTCCTCCAAGCGAGATCGATGCTCGGATGTATGTAGAGTTCAAATATCCCAACTCAAATAAACGTCAAAAACGAATCACGAACACATGATCCATCAACCACAAGATAGCTATTCTAATGTGGTGCAGAATAAAACACGTGAACTTAGCTTACCCGATCTGGTATCCCATGGTAGTTGGCCCTCTTGCAGAAGCAGGGGTTCTCCGTCGAGGAGGGTGGCGGGGGCTGAGCAGTCGACGGGAGCTCCACTCTCAGCCATGTACAGTCTAGGTTCCTGGAGACGAAGTTCCGCCGCCAAGGGCGCAACCAAGTCCCAGACCTGCATACGCTCGTCCCCAAACACCTATGAAATCAAAAGATGAATATTAAATAACGATATATATAGTTAAGATACATAATTTTAATAATTTACTGGCAATTCTTTTTTCAAATGTACGTAAAAACATGAATTGTAAGCAAATACTGAAAACCAAATATTTATTTCAAATGATATTTAAAGCATTAAAAAGTAAACGAAATTCATTCTTATTTGTTCAAGAGGGGAAAAAACCAAACAACAATTAAACGGAATAACACTAAAGTTATTACTTTATAATTTTTTTATTTAGATATTTTTTTAAATCTTCACAAACATATATATATAATCAAAACTTAATACAATTCCAAAATTTTCAAAATAGCATTTTCGTTACTAAGTTAATCAGATTAGATTATATTTCGACGGCACTACTGTAGTTTAGACTATTCTGCGCACACGTTGCTTAGACACAGGCCTTATATCATACTAACAATTTTTAGAAGTTAATTCTAAAGAATTCGAGAACACTCCTCCAAAATGATTGGCTAATTCACTTCCACGATGATATATTTTTATTCTATTAAGTAATGGTAATTAAATAAAGGGTGTAATAATTTGCTGCACAATTCAAAATGAACTGGGCAAGATTTTATACCAGTTTATTTTTCATCAGAAATGTATAAACGTATGAGGTTATTCATATTACTTAAGGTTTCATAGTTTAAAGGAAGAGTTCAAAGAATCATGACAGTGCTTTTTATAAAAATAAATGGGTTCTTGATTCTCCCCTTGAAATGTAAAACAAAACTAAGACTCAATTTGAAATAAACAGTATAGCATAACAAAGAAATAAAATATATCAAAGGAATGCATCAGAAAATTGGAAAACTAGATATTATTAAAATGCCTTAATTGTTGTATCCCAAGTACAATTTGCTATAGCCCTAGTGTAGTGGCGTAATGGAGAACATACAGGGCCCCCCTGAAAAGTCAGGTTTTGGGGTCCAAGCCATATCTTACAAGGGTACGTACTTGGTATCAGGATTTGGGGCCCTCGTATATGAAGGTTGCAGGGGTGTATATTACGTCACTGCCCTAGTGTTACCCTATCATTATGAAATAAAAAAAAAACCTTATGAAATCTCCAAGAAGCCTGCAAATTTGTTATCTCATATTGGGAAGTAAAGTAACATTATAGCATCAATCAACGTGCAACTGCGTTAAAAAAACATCGTTATATATTAAACAAGCAAATATAATTCATTTCATCTCTACGTATTCGTCATGGGATCGAAGATTTGATTTAATTTTAATCGCACTGTGGTGCAACAGGAGTTCAATAGCGATGGACCTCGCAATTTTGCACCACGGTCAAGTGACCAGGGCGATATCTAAGCTGGTATCTCATTTCGAAACTATCATAGCACACTACACCACACCAACGGAGGACTTTGAGCCTCGACAGATTTGACGAGCTTCATCCCCCAGTGGCGTAACGGAGAATACTAGGACCTCCCTGCAAACTCAGGTTTAGGGCCCCAAGCCTAAATACGTACTTTGCGTCAATCAAGCTTTGCCCCCCCCCAATGCGAAGGTGTTTACGTTACGCCACTGTCATCCCCTCTTTCAGATAGGTCTTCAGTGGCATTAGGATTCCAATCAGCGAGTGGGATCGCAGAAATAAAAACAAAATAAAATAACTAAGAATAAAAGAGACCTTTACAACAGAAAAAAAAATAATTTTTTTGAATTATACACATGCTCAATGATCCTATTAATGCAACACTAATTTTTCAAATTAAATTCCGAGCAGAACGGAAGGTTAATTAATAAAACTATTTCTTTTCTTTAGATCAGACACAAAAAGGAAATACGTCTGACCATACTGATTCCTTTTCGACAGACTTCAAAGATAAGGAAGATATGAAGAAGTCACGTCACAACAAGCAGGAATCAAAATCAAGTCAGCGGGATTTCCGCCCAAGAAACATCCTTTTGCCATCCGTCATTTTAAAAGACGGAGATGCCGCTGAAATATTGTTCCATGATTCAACACACACAGCGAGAAAGCTACCCCGATTCCGCCGTGTGACATCAGTTATTAATTTTACGCACGCAGGAAAAAAACAACTCAGTTTTTTTCTTCTTATTTATTCTTCCTTTTACTGAAGAAAATGTAGGTTCCCACTGGCTGGGAAAGGAAGGACTATAGTGAAGTAGAGCAGATCTTTGGGTAATTTGAGATTATTGTGTGAAGTACTTTTTTGTTTTTGTTTTATTCTGAAAATGTTTTAAGTAAAAATAGTTGAAATAAAATTTATGCTTGATACAGGAAAGTGGTCAGCAAATAAGCTTTGTATATTAGAAATATTTATTTATTTTGAATAGAATAGTAAATTTTTAAATCTCTCTTTGTTTCAATAATAGTAGGGGGTGGGCAACTGTTTTTGGCACCACAATGTGGAAGCGGAGGATACCGGAAGGCCTTAACTCTTTTTTTTTTTAAAAAAAAAGATTGCATTCATTAGTTCACTTCGCATTTCAGAAAAGGTATAAATTGTACCAGGGGGGCAACTATAATATTACAGCTATAGCTATAGTATTACAGCAGGAGGTGGGCAACTGTTTTTGGCACCACAATGTGAAAGCGTAGGATACCAGATAGTCGCACTTCTCTTTTTTTAAAAAATGATTGCATTCACTTCGCATCTCAGAAAAGGTATAAATTGTAATAGGGGGGGGCAACAATAATATCACAGCAGAGGGTGGGCAACTATTTTTGGCACCAAAATGTGGAGGCGGAAGATACCGGAAGGCCGCACCCCTCTTTTTTTTAAAAAAAAAATTATTGCATTCATTAGTTAACTTCACATCTCAGAAAAGGTATAAATTGTACCAGGGGGGGGGGGCAACTATAATATTACAGCTATAGCTATAATATTACAGCAGGGGGGCAACTGTTTTTGGCACCACAATGTTAAAGCGGAGAATACCGGAAGGCCGCAGCTCTTTTTAAAAAAAAGATAGCATTCATTAGTTCACTTCGCATCTCAGAAAATGTATAAATTGTACGGGGGGAGGGCAACTGTAATATTACATGAATAGCTACAATATTACAGCAGGGGGGGGGGCAATGTTTTTGGCACCACAATGTGGAAGCGGAAGATGCCGGAAGGCCGCACCTATCTCTTTTTTTAAAAAAAATGATTGCATTCATTAGTTAAAAGGTTATCAGAAAAGGTATAAATTGTAGTATAAATATCAATAAATATAAAGTGGCAATCTTATTCAATTTATTTATATTGTCCTAATTTCATATCTATAACCGACACATTTTTTTTAGAGTCAGTTCAATGAGATGAATATGTACCCTATATATTACTCTTTTCTACATTTTATCTTTGAAAGCAGGAGTGAGATAGCTTGTTGTGAAATTGTCATTACAGCCTGCAAGTTAATGTCAGCCAATTTGCCTCTATATTCCCCCTTGTTGATCTTCAAGCAAGAAAACTTTGCTCATAAATATATGCTGAATCAAATATAGAGGAATATTTTATGTCTGTTTGGTTTTTGTCACTATCTTGGCAGACAACAAAAAGACTCTCTTCGGGCTGCTATTTGCCCACACCTAATTTGCAGGATCAAATCAAGCAATTAAACATGTATTGAAGGGGTTGTAGTAATATTCCACAATATTTTTTAAAGCTTTTCCGAGCAGTAAATAGACTTTTAATTTGTTGTACCTTAATAGACAAATACCAATTTTCAAATTCGTACGAATACCAATGAGACGATAAAGTACTAGCTTGATTAGAAAAAAAATAGGAACTATAAATTTAAAGAAGAATTCTTAAAAAAAATATCGAACTCTTAAAAGTTTTTAATTAATGCACGCAATTTTAACTTTAAAATTAAAGCAAAATAAATTTTTGGTTCATATTACGTATAGGAATACTAGGACTAACAACTATTATTCTGTAATCTCAAGATATTCTTTGATAGAATCAAACAAACCGTATGAAAACATTTTTGTGGATGCAATTTGAAATGTAAACTCTTCAAAAAAATAAAATACTAAAATGAACATCACAAAGGATATCGTAATTTTGATATTTGAGTTTCTTTTTCTTCAAACAATAAAAAGCAAAGATTTAAAATTAATTCACATCGGAGCATGTTTTATTTGAATGATTCTTCGGTAAGTTTTGATGTTTTTTATTATTTAATCAAAAATTACAAATTAAGTCAAGCTAAACAAAATGCAATATTATTCTACAAATTAAGTCAAGCTAAGCAAAATGCAATATTGTTTTAACAAAAAACTTTAATTAAATAAATGCAATCGATCGAATACAGATACAAATTATGATTCATTCAGTTGCATAAAAGCAAACTTTCTTTGCATGGTTGTCAAAAAATCTATTTGAATAATCGGAGATTTATTACGCAAGAAAATCAATTAAAAGAACTAATTGAATATTATGAAACTAATAAATTCAACAAAATTGTAAAACGTTAATCACTGTTCACAATAATCCATTAATAAAAATAAACTAAATTATAAAAACAATCAAGTAATGGAATTTCTATTGAAAGTCTTAACTCTAAAAAAAACACCCTTATCCATATTCATTATTTTACTGACCTAACAAAAAACAAAAAGTGATCTTTAACTTCCTGTTTCTTACACTCTCATTAACCCTTACTCAAATCCCTCCATGACCATTCAAAACATGTACGGCAATAACATACAGCACACTTAAAAGATTAAATTAATCGGCGCAGATTGTTCAGAGTTACGCAAATGTATTCATTCCTGTGTGTTCGGAATAAAAACAGGTCGGCATGTACCCAGATGTCCATATCTAGTCAAAACGCTGACCCATTTTAGAAAGACCTTGTATGATTGCTCCTGACCGTTCTGCGGAGGACTGGACCTGAGAAATGACCACCCTTTTGTGATGGATGGGATTTTATTTATTTTCTTGAGCATAAATGAATAGATTCACAGTCAATGAAAGTATTACCATAATTATTGATTATAATAACGTGGCAGAGATTATTGATAAGGTTCCTTTTTTATTAAAGAGTAATTTGGGAGGTTGGGAGAAATACTGGTGGGTGTTGAGATTCAAGTTAGTAGTAATCGATTTTTAGGGTAATTTATAAAAGAATACTATGATTAAATTTCGAATCAAAGAAATAAAATTATGAATGAAGTCGGAGAAGCCGTAGTGTGTTTCCTTGCCTTTAAATTTGATTTTTATGATTAGCTTTTTGAAGAAAGATACAAGTTAATGTAAGAGCGTATAATGCATTCATTTAAGATTACGTTTTTGATGAATTATATAATTTTATACTTTTATTTATTGTACTGTTTTCTTCATGCTCGCGAGAAAATATTTTACTTTTGTATTATAGCAAATTCATTTTACTTTTCTTTTTTGTAAATTTTTGCACAGTAAATTTTGAAATTTCTTTTTTTTTTAATATTTTAATAAAGATTATCTTTTGACACCAACGGCGCACACAAGGGGGGGGGGGTCCTTGGGTCCAGACCTCGCCCCCTAATGCCCTTGATTTTTTCTCGATTGATTATAATCCTATGTATAGTAGTACGTAAAATTTATTTATTAAAAATTAGTTTTATTAATTAATACTAATTATTCATTCAATAATTCATTTTTTTACTGTTTTTTTTATACCGAAAATTGACAAAATCAAAAGAATATGCTGGGAGGCGTATTGGAGCACGTACGAGAATAGTGGACTTTCGAACCTTCCCCCTCCCCCTCGAAAAATTCCTTTGTGCGCTACTGTTTGCCACCATCTATTTAGATACATGTAATGCATTCATTTTTTTTTTTTTTTTTTTTTTTTGTATAATGCAATCGAGACACATGAAAAATAAGCGAAGAGAAAATCCAGGAGTTTGTTAATTTTAAACATCGGAAAGAGAGTTTGTGCAACATTTCGCTGCAATTGCCAAACGATTCAAGAGGCAGGAGAATCTATTCCTACAAGGGTAATGGGGAAAATATAATCGCGTGAATGGAAATGTTAGTTATTTTTAGAAATTATGGAAATGGATTTTGGTAAACGTTTCAATCTCTCAGACGCGTGTGTAAGCTATTAAGATTTTTTTTTCTGGAATTCACGAATAGACCTGTCAAAATATAGTTTTCAATCATTTTAATACGAAATGAAACGATATAGAGTTCCGAAACAGGGTGATGATTAAGAGGGAAAAAATATAAGATTAGTATTTTATGCAAAAATATAAAAACAGAAAAATATAATTTGAAAACTAATATTAAGTTATTAAACACACACAGGGGCGTAGTGAAAAACTTTTCATGGGAAGGGGGTACTCCCATTTTAACTGTCAAATCAAAATAATTTACAAATTTCATTGTTTATTCACATGGTGAAGTTTATGTAGAATACAAGGTTTCGATAATTGATTTTTTTCTTAAAAGCTATGAAAATAAAAAAATTATTTTATTAGAAGTGATCTGCTTATAATTTAATACAAAAACATCTTATGGGGGATGGTTTGCCCCTTTTCCGTGTCTCATTAATCGCTACGTCGCTATATAACGTATAGTGGCGTAGCGATAGTTAGTTAACGGTAAAAAATTGTAAGTAGATAATTCCTTTGCTGCTGTTCCTTTTATCAAGAAACAATCCCAAATTAAAATTTTTATCTTGTTTCTGTAAAAAGGGAAATATACGTCATTTTTTTTATTGCAATATTTTCTATAATTGCAGCATTTTTAGATAATGTTTTAAAATATGGTATTTAAATATCATTTTGTGGAATCGTTTATTCCAGAAGTCATCAACCTAGATTCCGTGGAATCCTAAGGTTTACAGGAACTTTGACAGGGGGGGTTCCCCAAGTGATCACTATTTGCTCAATCAAAGCGCCAAAATTTTAATAAAATTTTAACTTTTATAAAACATGGGATTCTTAAAGTCAGTTTGCTTGTAAAAATAAAAAAATACATATTTTATGGATAAAATATAATCTTAAACTTCGTAAAAGTCATGTGCTTCCAAGCATAAATGAATGGATAAATCAGAAGACTGCCAAAGAAGGAGAAGGATCAACTTGTCGACATTTCTCTACAGATTCGACGTTAGTCTTAATTTAAGCAAGGACAGCTCCTAAATTTTAGGTTGTAAATTTGTATAACACACAGAAGTTTCTCACTTAGTTATGAATATTTTAATGCCCTCCTGAACAATGTATCGAAGTTTAAAATACTTCTCTAAGTATGTGATAACAAAAACAAAATACATAAGCAAATTAACGCAGAACATGAAATGTTTGACTGCAGATAGCTTCAATATACATTGAGTTTGATAGTTTGCGTAATAATATGCAAACATTTTCCCAGTTACTAAATATGACGCAATGGTAGGCGACACCTGGTGCACGAATTAATGAGTAAATTACATTAATACATTGCAATAATTTAATAGAAGCACTATACTTTTCAATTTTTACCATTAGTTCACACTCTCTAAAAATTTATCTTGTTCAAATTTTCAATCGTTAATAAAATGCATTTTAAAGCACTCAAATTGAGCTGAAATTCTATATACACGATTATTTTGGATAACAATACAGTAATTTAATCATAACGAATAACAATTAATTGATTAAAACTAATTATTCAAGAAAATTACAAATACAGCCAAGTTGGCATCATTTTAGGTGACTTGGCAACAATTCTGGCGACGTGTCAAAACTTGAAAAGGTTTTTTCTCACATTTTAAAGGACTCATTTGAGCTGAAATTTTCTATACACTATTGTTTTGGGTAACAATATGATAATTTAATTATAATTAATTGACTGAAACTAATTATTTAAAGAATTACAGATACAGCCACGTTGGCTTCATTTTAGCGACTTGGGTCAAAACTTTAAGAGATTTTTTCCCTCACTTTTTAAGGCATTCAGTTGAACTGAAATTTTACATACATGATTGTTTTGGATGACAATACGATACTTTAATAATAATTAATTGCCACTTAATGTTGTGACTCTGTCATACGTATATACATATTTGTATTAATTGTAACTATTTAATAAAAAGTAACAAAGATAATTTTTTTGTTGGTTTAGTAAGAATTAACTTAAAGAATTGTTTTTTATATTACTTGTTTTAATTTTCTTACTTTATATATATATAAATGTTTTGATCTAAATCAAACATTATTTGATTAATATATTTTTCTAAGGGTCTTTTTTTTTTATAGAGTTCACCTCCCGGAAATACCTTATAGTTTCAAGGGTTCCGTGAATAGACAAAGTCTGAAAACTACTAGTTTATTCCTATCACACTTACGTAGTAAATTTCGAGAAGCATAAAAAATGATACAATGAAACAGATGGTATTGTATTAAGAATTTTAATTCGCTCAATATAATTTTCATGAAAAGGGCAAAGATAAAATATATGTGATATAACTTCTAAATGCAGCAGTAATACATATCCTCTTCGTTTGATCCACCATTTAACACATCAAAAAGGGAGACAAAAATTAATATTAGTCTACCTTAATTATGAATATTACAGGTCACACCGAATTGTTTTGACGAAACTATTGGCCTGAAACGATCATGAAGAATATGCGGTTCGTTTCCTCACATCACCTTTTATTAAAGGTACTCATCAAACCAGCCGTGCATAGAAGCAGGGTTTCAAAAGTTATTGAAGATATACTAAGTGTGATTACGTATAGTCAAGTAGCATAACCTCTAATTATGATATTTTTTTCGGTTTTGAAATTGCATTTTCAATCCTATTTCTCAAAGTTATATTTAATATAGAAGCAAATAATAATAATTTATAATTTCGCCTATTTCATTTAGGTTTTATTTTCACAGTTTATCTTCTCTTTTTAATACAATTTTGTTGGTTTTCACACTTGCAAACCAAAAACAGAAGAGAAGTCAAAGTCGGGAGCGAAATAGACGAGATACCGGATGCTAATAATTTTGATAAATATATATTACTAAATACAGGTATTTTGATTTTTTAAAAAAAGAAATATACTGAGATATTATAAAACAGGTTGCAAAATTTTATAAATGGAAAAAAAGCGACAGAGGAAAAGCGAAATGATGATGCAAAAATGAACATATAAAACATAGATAAGAGACACAAAGTAAAATTTATCGCAAAACGTGTTTCATGAAATGTTAAATGTTTTTCTAAAATGTGATATTTTGATATATTTCGTAAAAAGAGTAAAATTATTATGTTTTTTTATACAGAATTTAGTTTTTTTTTAAATATATTAAGCACAACCAATGAGAAGCTCTTTTGAAAAAATAAACTTTCAAGAGGCAAAATGATGATTATGTACAATTTTGTTTTGGAATATTCAATCTGAGAAACAGAAAAAATAAAGCAGAAAATTTAAACTATAGTGAATAGCATGTTCTTTCAAAATAGAAAAAGTTCTTGTATGGTTTTCAATAGTCAAATGGAATGTCTAAATTTAAATTCTCCAGCAAAAAATTCAAACAAATTATACTTAAAGAAATGAAAGCTGAATTCCTTGGAGTTTTTACGAAAATAAAAAAATTGTGCAACCCTTAGAAAATCATTTATGCTAAAAGCAGAAAATTCTAAAAAAAAAAAAATTAAAAAAAAATTTTTTTACTATTAAAATTGTAAGTTCAAAATTTATTCAATATTTTTAAAATGAAATTTTTACAAAATTATACAATTAAGCAAATATTCATTCAAAATTGTGCAATAGATTCATTACACATTACAGTTACTATTATTGTAGTAATACACATTGAAAATAATTCCTCTGAATTCAAAGCGGTACTGTTAAAGAAAATTAATATTTTTTTATATAAATTTTGCAACACATGAGAAATTGCATTAAGTAAACTATAATTGATCGACTTGCAAAAATAAATATTTTATTAAAAACTAATTGTCCCTCAATAAAATTATCCGATTTGTTTTAAGAGATCATATTCTAAAGATGAAACATATACCTATATATATAAATATTATGATACCAGACACATTAATGTGCTTAATATGCAAACTTATTTTTACAGCCATTTTTCTTCAAAATTAAATATAAAACCCATTTTGCAAACATTTAACGAAAATTATTGCTTAAAACCAACGATCACATTCGTAGCTCAATTCCAGCGAGTATAAACTATTTAAGAATAATAAAGTTCTAAAATAAAAATTGAAACTTCATACCTCAGCTACAATAACCAGATCCATGTCGCACAAGTGACCTTTCAAACGTTTTCTTGAAGAACTAAATGCCCTTCAAAACGTTTCATTTATCTCCGTTTACGTGCGTCCAATTTAGTAGCCAACGCATGATTTAACCAATGTGCAGAAGTGACCGGCTAACGTATCGATTCCCCACAACGCAATCAAGTCGCACACAAAAAATACAACGCATTAATTCATTCATTAATGAATACTGATATTGACAGCATAGAATGCAGCCTATGTTTAGTCTATTTCTTCCTGGATTTTAGAGCATCTTGGAAACAGTTGCTGCTTGATACGTAATTTGCAAATCCAAAACAACGGTGGTATTGTGGATGAAAGATCTTTTGGCTTACAAAGTTATTCATGTACACCAATAGAGTGGAATCAATAGAGTCTGTACAGTTAGAAATTCCTTCGAGCACGGTATATATCTAAATAGTTTATTTTTAAGAAAAGAAACCAAATAAATTAAGGCTAAAAGACTTATCTTAACCAAGATCTGTTTAAAAGATGGCTTGTTAGGCATGTATAGATTATTTAATACTGTTTTTAAAATGTTTCACTTTATTTATGACATAGTTTTTCTTCACTATTCGTCTTAGATGGAAATTATAATTTTAAAAAAAATGGACTTAGTAGGATAGGCTAACGAAGGCTTTACGCCAAAGTCTGTAATGTAAATAAACTATAGTTAAAAAATAAAAAACGCTTTATATGATTGAACTAAAAAAAAATAATCTTAATATAAGAAAAAATTATTAAAGAGAAAATTAATGTCATTGGTGTAAAAACGTGGGGTGATTTGTACTACATTTTTTCACTAACTCAGCATTTCGGAATAGAAACAGTAAGAAATTATAACAATTAATATAGAGCAGCCTCCACTTTTACACCAATGGCATTAATTTTCTCGTTAATCATTTTATTCTTATGTTAAGAATTATTTTACTTTTTAGTTCGATTCAATATAAAAGCATGTTTTATAGTTTTTTTAAAACTATACTTTATTTATTTTCATTTTCAGAAAAATGTTTATATTATGGTAAGAAATTGCTATACACACACCCTCCACTTTCTCACATGAACACTTTTTTTTGTTTATTTGTAATAACGATAAGTGTATTTTACACTTGCATATAATTAATTAGCTTTAAATGAAAAACACTCGCTTTAGGGTTACACCTTATTCTTTTAGTCGCTAAATTTGGAATTAGTCACCAAATATGGAAATGATACATGGAATTAGTCGCCAAATTTGAAAATTGTATTTGCAATAAGTTGCCAAGTCTGGAAGTGGTATAAGAATTGTTGCCAAATCTGATTATCGTTATTCCTGACGATCCTGATAGGACAATGGAACAAAATTATGAAATTATTGTATTGTCATCGGACCTTGACAAGTGTGCAAAATTTCGAATTCATCGATCTTTAAAGTGGGTAAAAATCGAGTTCTAAGATTCCGTTACATACATGTGAAACTTATAAAAGAATGTTAAAAAAGGAATGCTTATTACTGAAAATTCGTGGATATGTACGACTTCAGATTTTTTTCGCACAAGCCTTATTGAAAAAATAAGAACTATTTTGAGATTTCAAAATTGTCTGCAAAAATGTTTACCGTAAAATCCGGCGTACAACGCGCACCTATACTTCCAAGTTGCATTTTTTAATTTTTAGGTATATTCGCCGTATAACGTTCACCCCTTTTTTACGAAAAAAACAGGAAATATACATGAGCAATGGCTCTTATGTTTTATAGTAATTTACTCCAGATACTATCCCAAGTTTTTGAAAAATATTACATTTCTAAATCTACAAACCTTTTAAATTCATAAGGAATGCCATTTCTTCGGCAAAACCAATATTTCGATATATTTTAAAAAGTCTAATTTTTTTTCATGTTCGACACTTGTTTTCATTTTAAAGCTCTCATTTTTATACCCGGCGAGTAGCGCACACCCGTAAATTTCCATCTTATTTTTTGTGTTAAAAGTACGCATTTTCGCCGAACTTTTTTTAACACGCTTTTACAAGTTTCTCTTGCATGTAACGGAATCTTTGAACTCGATTTTTACCCACTTTAAACGGTCAGATTAATTCGAAATTTTGCACACTTGTCAAGGACCGATGACAATACAATAATTTCATAATTTTGTTCATTTTTCCTGATTCGAGATGCTTCTAGAATTTCTTACAAGATTAATTTCTGCAAGAGTTCCTAATAAAACAAATTTTTAGTAAAATAAAAATTCCAGATCTTGAACTCTCTTTGCAAGGAAAGTATTTTAAAAAATCAGAAATATTAAATTGCATTTTTTGATTTATTATATGGTTGGATTTTTAATGACAATAAAACGAATGACCCTTCTCGGGAAAAAAAATGAAAGTTTTTAGCAAGGAAAATAATTTATCAATGGATAGACTCCCTGGGATACATTCTCTTTTCCAAATAAACTAAATGAAAAATATTCGAGATTTATGATTACCAAAAACAAAAAGTTCCTAAAATTAGACAAAAAAAAAAAACGTTTTAAATTTCCTCACATTCTTCCAGATCATTTCTCAGTTGGAAATCAAGTTTCATTGTTGTAGTTTATTTAAAGAAGATAAAGAGAATTTAAAAAAAAGTTATAGCAGATTAGAAGAGACAAATATTTATTGAATAAAAGAGTCAACAAGTTACCATATTATTGTACGTGAATGTATTATTGTACGTACCTTATGAATAAAATAATTTAGTCTTTCATGCCTCATTCAAAATTACGTTTTTTTATCCAATTTCCTTTGATTTTCCTTATTATTCATCTAATGAGATTAACAAGTGTTAACAAATGAGTTTTCGCTATCAGAACGAATGGCAAGGGAACAATGCCGATTTATGCTCATTTCGGGCACTGGGCGCAGAAGATCTTCGGGCCTCCAAGGCACTGGTGGATAGAAATTTATAAAACCTGGTTAAATCCAGCTTATTCGAACCCTTCCAGACCCATCCGGGCCCCTGGACGCTCAATGGATAAACTGACACTACAAGGGAAAATGTCAGAGCTCATGTATTACTTTTATATCTGATCAGCGGGAGAAGTGAAATTTTAAAAGATTCATTTATTAATGTTGCACAAGTAAACAGGGCGAATATCATAGATTAACTTTGACTGTTTTAAATTGGTTGTTTATGAACGTCGAAATCTGAAGAAACACGAAGGACTGGCGACAGACTTCGTAATTTTGAATCATGGTTAAGTGACAAGAACGACACCTATGCTAGGCATTCCATCCTCCAAATGTCCACAACTCGACAAAGGATGAGTGGATGGACTTTTTGACAGATTCAATGGTGCATCAGACAGTGGCGTTACGGAGAATATTGGGGTCTCCCTGAAAAGTCAGGTTTTGGGCCCCCTAGAATACTGCACCCCAACAATGCGGGGGTGTACGCTACGCCACTGGCATCGGAATACATAGTTATTTGTCGACACCGGTGGTTTTTTTTCGTGTTAACCGATATTTCGTCTGAAGCGTTTTCGCGTTGTACGTATTTTACTGAATTTAAATCAAGGACATCTGGATAATTCGTAACTTAAATCATCACCAATTCTAATGACAACGAAGACATCACCAATTTCTAGTGACAATTATACTGACTCGTAGCCTGCATCACATGAACGTTTCGGGACCAAATTCAATTTTGTGTTTCTATAAATGTCAAGTAAATTTAAGATTCCAACACAAAATTGGTTCGGTCATCGCCAACTCTCGCGGTCTTAATCGTAGAACTTGAATTATAGAAAGGTTAAATAATTATGGAACACATTATTTCATGTGTAATGAATATTGAATATTCGAGTTGTCCAGTTCTTTAGCTTGGTTAGAAAATTTCTGAGTCTTTTGCATTCAGTGCATCAAAATTGCAGTAAAAAAGATACATGGTAAATAATTACAGGGAAAACATGCAGTGGTGCAAAATTAATTATGCTTGTAACTTACAAACTAAGAAAATATATAACCATATTTATTATAAGATACTTAAAAATGATCACATTTGTTGCATTCATTATGAAATACAAGTCAGTTTAATTATAGGGTATATTTTTTCTAGAGAGAGAAAATTCACATATTTTTCTCGGTAAGTAAGAAAAGCAAATCTAAAAATTCCTACAAACTAATAAAAATTTCGAATTCCGGTGATGATTAATCCTCCGCAGTTAGTACATAAATTACACACGAACTCTGGAGAAATTATTACGCAAATATGCAAGACCAACAGAAAAAAAAAAACAAATATTTCACAAGTAAAATAAATTATCTCGTATTTCAGCAACATAAATGTCATCTGTTTTATATAATGCCCAGAACTATTTAAATAACTCCACACTTCCTTTCTAGGTCACCTCATAATTACTGAATACCGTTTCTCAGAGTCCATTTTTAAAAAGCGCGAACACCCTGCCACAAACACATCAACACTGAATTTAAAGACAGTGCATTTATTCAAAACATTTTAGCCGTCAGGCGGTCTATGTCCTCGACCGGCCAGCGAGCGTGGGACTTAAAAGGACATCCGAATTACAAGTTGTTGACAGAGATCCGTAGAGGAGTAAACATTCCGACCAACATTTTACTGTTCGGAGTTGTGATTGATTTCACAATCCTAAAAAATGTTATTGAGTATTGCGGTTGTTCTTCGAAATTTTTCGTTGCGGCTTTGTGTATGATTTAAAGGACAATAAGACGTATAGTTACTCTGTAAGGCATGTATAAACTATGAGAATTCAAAAAGCATGTAATAAAAGAACTATTCACATATACATTCCCAGAAAAGTTGTTTTGGAAAGACAAACGTGTAGAAGTAGATTTGAATTGGTTTTTTTGGTACGTTATATGAAACAGGATCTAAGAAAATAGTTGAGTGTATTAAATAATGGTTTGAGTAGCATTGAAGATTTTTCATGCTATATTTACACATATAATTTTCAATGCTTTTTTGCAAAGAAGGGTTTTAAATGTTTTTTCTAAAAAAAAATTATTATTCCGTTGATAAAATTTTTATGTTCGACAAAACGCGCGATCAATGGGAATTTTACAAAAATAGTAGATTACCCATTCAAAACTTAATAAAAATATTTAAATACATAATTTTGATTGAATTTTCAACATATATTTATATAAGCTTGGATGAAACAGCGGGCATATTTCTCAGGTGATTGTGATTGATTCAGGAAGGAAATCTGCCTACTAACTGCATTTTTTAAAGAAAAATTCTTAGTTTCATTTAACAAAAGTAAATGCGTTTTTATTTTCACAATTTTTGTGTTTGATACATAATAATAGCATGGTAAGAATTTTTTGATATTTCCTTTCAAAGATGTATGAATGAAAAATATACAATACAACAAGAACATATAAGAAGAAATAAACTGAACTCAGTGGCGCAACAACCCATGAGGACCAAGGCCTACTGTGCCTATCTCAGTTTAAGTGACCTTAGGCGCTGGGGTGCATGTGCAGATGTTTCGGTCAAGTGGTCAGTATGACGCGAAATTTCCCAGTGTTCAGCTCCCAAGAAAGCATGGTACTAATTTATCGACCACAGAAGGGATGAAAAGCTGAGTTGACCTTTCCCAGCCCGGGATTTGAACCCCGGACCTGTGGCGAGGAAGCGCGATACACTACCACTCAGCCACTGGGCTTCATGTATAAATAAATAATACAAAACAAAATACAATAACAAAACAACATATTAAAAAGGAAGAAAAGAAATACGATCAAACAAAAATTTCAAAAAGTTAAAAAGCAAATTTTGGATTTGGGACAAAATATGTGGGGTTCAACTAGTTTGATGGTACCAACCTTCCCCCTTCTCCTTTCGGGGGATTGCAATACTGAATTACATTGCATGTATTAATTTGCATTAATTTCAATAAATTCCTCACGAATTTGAAATTTTATTTTTGAATTAAATATTCCCACGCCCTTTAAAAATGTATTCCAAAAGTTTTTAATGAAAAATTTAAGCATAATTTCTGTAAAGCAAGAAAATATGATACTTCAAAGGAGATATTATAATTTAGTCTGTATTTATGCATATCTTCTTTACTGAACTGGTGGTAAATTGCCATTTGGATTCTTTGAGCCCCCATCTCTTGTTTATTTCTTCAATATTGACATAATTTTTTTTTAATTTACATAAATTCTTAGAGATATATGATAATTTTTCAAAATTATTATTCAACTTAGTTGTACAATAAGTTCAGAAACGCGGTATTTTTATGAGCTTATTATGAATCTTAAGCCATTGAAAACAAAACTGATAAAACATATTCGTATTGGTCAAAGTAAATATTTTGAAAATGACACATATCAAAAAGCATTTAGCAAAAAAAAAAATCATTTATTTTATTTATAAAATCATTTAACACGAAATTTTATTCATTACTGCTAATTATTTTTATTGAAGACATGACGTTAAATTTAAAATGCAACTTTTTTCAAATATAATTTTTGTATCGATGTGTAGGAAATGAAATACAGATGCGTGCTTGCATGTTATCAATCAATTAAACAGGTAAATACTTCAAAGCAAAAAAAAAATAAAAAAATGAACGTTTGATATGCAAAGGAAATCTTTCTATGTGGTTATTTATTAGTTAAAACATCAAGAATAATTAATTATAACATCGATATTCTGTATGCATCTTTAATCTATTAGAATCCACAAATATGTTTTTTTATTAATTTATCCCGCTACTAGAAATATCTATGAATTTTAATAGGACCTTGCGATTATAGCCTACATGTTTACCTTCACTGTATATTTGTGTTACTTCCTCAACAGAATCCCACGCGAAAGAAGATAAAACTAAAAGATGGGTGCGGAGTGTTGTCGTAAATTCGAAAAAAGCCGTGTTAAACACAGCTTTTATTACGTTGTAATTTCACAGAGCCCGAACCTACGCGGACGAGGATTTCCTAAGCAATTCAGCGTTGAAATTTGAGTTCTTTTTTGTGTCACAGATAAGTTGTTCACCATTTTCTACGCTCTGCTGAATTGTCACATTGAATTTTGGAAAACAAGTTCTGGAAATGCAATATGGCAACAACTTCTCACGGTCCGCGTGGAAGTGCGCATGCTCTGATCGTTATGAATTAAAGCTCAAAATGAGATGTAGGGTATTATGTACAAAGGTAAAGCGTTGAAGTGGAAATTTTTTCTTTTATCTTCGTATAAGGTGACCAATATTGCAAGGGGAAAATGTTTTTTCTCTCTTTTTCTACTAGGTTTCGCTTGAAAGCTTTCACTTGGAAATTAATGTGTGTGTGTTTCACTTTTCCAGATTTATAATAAATTAATTATTCCACTTTCCCTTTACGTTGTATTAAAAAATACAAATATGAAATAATCTAAATAAAATAAAAATAATGTTTATGATAAAACAAAAAACAAAAAAAGATATACTCCTATAAATTTAAAACATTATTTTTTTTTTTGTAAAAATGAAAAATTTCTTTTTACATGCAACTGATTAATCAATGTACATTTAAGCCTTCATCACTTTTTGGCAAATCTATCTATATATGTAATATATAATTCACGTTTATTTTTCTTGAGGGATTTTTAATCCATAATGGTCTTGAACCTTCCAAGATTTCGCGTGATAGTAAATTTCTAGTTTATTCGCCTATGGGATATAACCACAGCCGTATCTCCCCCAAAACTTAATGTTCAGCGTTTTTAAACTAAGGATGGTACAATTTTACATCATCCGAGTATCTGGACTAATCAGAAAAGCATTTACCGGAAATCATGATTTTAATAGCTTCCGGTTACTATCGAAAAAAAAAGAAAAGATTTCTGGGAGCGAAAAAGGGATGTTTTGTGCATGCCCCAAATGAAGAGTGTGATTGTCTGCATGTATTTGTGTTGTGTTTCGCTGCTGTTCGTTGCACGAAAATAAAGCTACCAAGCCTTCACATCTTTTCCACGACTGCAAATAAATTAGTAGATTCCATTGATGTGCAACTATGAGAGAGAGAGAAAATACGAGACTCACGCGCAATCATCACCTTAAGATCTGTTACCTACCAACAGACATGTTTCTACTGTTGAGTAGATGTCCCCTAAGAAAAGATTTTTTGCGAAAATCGAATCCCAAATGGGATTGATGGGGTGTTGTAGACAAAAAAATTCCCTTTTTGAACTATTAGACCTACAGGCTTGGAATTTGGCAGGTATGTTTCTTTTACTGAGCTTGAGACGGATCTATACGCGACCTTCTGAATAATCCTCGTGGGGAAACTTTGAGGCTAGCTTTCGCGTTAATTCACAGCCATCCCTGAAGAAAAACTTTGATATGTAGATTAGTTTGTCTATATAAAGTCAAAAGGTTTTGTAAATGTCAGATAGAAGGAGCAGATGAACTGTTGCGGTGATACATAGGCGAGAATTATTTCATTATCACAACGTGAGTTAAGGAAGGAATTTGCCACTATAATAAATTAGTGGATTGAGAATTAATAATCCAAGACAGAGTAGATTGGATTAAATTAAGCAGATTATTAGCGCTTGTTTACTTATTGTAGATTGCTCTCTTTATATCACCCCTAGGGTCTCCTCTTGTAGTTTCACTTGTGGTTGGTTAATGTGCTTGAATAGTAATAAAATATTAATTATTATGGAAGTTTCTGGCGATGCTTTATTCCCCCCCCCCACACTCTTAGATCAGCAGAACGGTGAAGGAGCGGCTTCAAATAGACGCGCTCACAAGTTAAAAATTGGTTTTTAGAAAATCCACACTCCCAAGGGGGTTATGAGGGCGTAAAAGATCACTTCCGTTTTAGAAATTCACAAGTACTGTCTCTTTTACATCAAGAGGTGAAGGGTACAAGCATGTTTTTCAATACAATTGAAAATTTAATGTTAGGACTTAGATGATACATGAATAATAACGTAAAAAACCATATAAAGTTTTCAATATTATGAAATACCTAGCAAAGCGAGCGCGTAATGACTAATTTTTCTGTAATTCCTATACGTAGCCTCTACTATGTCTGAACTAACACGAGTTTATTTTTCTATTATTTTTATAAGGAAGAGCGAAAGTCAATAACTTCCGAAAATGTCAGAGTTTACTTCGATACGGAGGTATATTGATGTTTTTGGTTAACTTTCCTTGGACTCGAGCGGAATAGAAAATTTTTTCTGACCAACTTCTAACTCACCCTTTCACAGAAAACCAAATCATGAATTAAATTTTATTTTTTAAAAGCGATTTTTGTCAATATAATCTTATTTTTCTGTTTCTATGACTCAAAATCTTATCGCTAATTTCTCCTTATATTTTTCAGTGAGATGATAAGTATTGAATCATCAAAAAACTGAGAGAGTTATTAAAGTTTAACTATTTCATAAGAAGGTATCTGGAAAATTTTGAAGCAAAATACCAATCAGAGCTGACAGACTGATAAAATGCTTCTTCCACTTTAAATTATTAGATTTTTAATTTAAAAATGAATTCATACCAACTAACTCGATAAAAAAATAGAAAAAAAAATAGTTTTATTAAAAAAAAGATGAATTAATTTTGCTCACTTATGAAAAATATCACAAATCGGTACTTTTCCGTTTCACAGTCGCAAATCTCGCCAAGTTGACGTTATTGGAAACACTCAAAAACACATAACAAAATATTAATAAATATTAGTCCTCATTGGGTTTTCAACCATTTTTAATGTTTTATGAAAAAGACGCTACTGTAAAGAAAACAACACGACTTTTTCCAAAATGTGATAAAAGGTTACCAGCAGGCGTTGATTGTATCATTTTTGGCGACTTTATCGATTGCGTCGGCGAAACGGAAAAGTACCCTCAAATCTAAATATTCAAACAATTATATAATTCATTACAAATTATTTCTATTTTAACTATTTATTCTAATAATTTATGATATTGTCAGTATAATATCTGTAACGTATAAATAATGTATGAGATTGACTATGAACGTCGCATTTTATAGCAACACAAAAGCTATTGGCGACGAGCCTTGTAATTTCGAACCTCAGTCGAATGACAAGAATTACATATCACACAAGCTGGCATTTGACTCTCCAAACATCTCTACTTCGTCAAAATGTGAGGATTCTCGACAGATTTAACATCCATCAGCCCCTCTACAATGCGTATCTTTAAAGATGTGAAAACGTGAACACATGACTCGACAGAAATAACAACGGCCACGAGTTCGCGACCATGACCGATAAAAAATGGAATAAGATATTCAAAAATATGTTGGTCTTGTGTGTGGGTTTCAGGGTTTATCGAATCTTTACACTCTTTCACTCGCATGAACAAAAAAAAAAGTATGTAATAGTTACAGGAAGAGACTAAATTCCGCATTAAATCACAATTTCATGTAAAAGAATGAAATTTTTTTGAAAAGGATTCACAAATATACAAGCGTCATTTAGATTAATATTGTAATAACGCGTCTCTCATTATTATTGTTGTTCCAAGGTGTCAAAACTTGATAAAAGATTCTAAAACTTTATAATAGGGCAAATAAACAAATTTAATACTCCTCCACAAAAATTAAGAATTAGCTAGAAAAAGCTAAAATTAAGAATTAGCTTCTAAGATCATTCGTTTGAAATTAGAAATTTTTTTTTATAAATATTTATATTCTAAAAATTCTTACAAATTAAAACTCGTATTGTAAAATAATTCAAAGCAGTGGCGTGACGGCGAAGATTAGGGGCCCTCTGGAAAGTCAGGTTTTGGGCCCCAAGCCTGATCTTACAAAGGATTGCAAAACCATAGCATCAGGTTTTGGGCCCCTAGAACCATGGGGCCTCCGCGATGCAGAGGTTACTGGAGTGTATGTTACGCAATTGGTTCAATGCAGGAAATCAAACTCTCCTCCACAAAAAGCTATTATCTTTTAAGCCATTTCGTTACAAATTGAGAGTTAATTATGAACTTAAATGAAGTGAATTAACTGGAAATTCACCGAATGAATATTATGCAGATATTTTTTTTATTGAAAACAATTATAAAATCCCCGTGCACCACCAAAGTATCACACGGGGCTCACAGAAGTAAGTATTAATTACACATTACAAAGGAATGAAGGAAAAAAATCCTTTGAGGTAATGAAGAATTACAAATATTTCCAAAAATTCACAGAATTTTTTAAAAGCATTTTTGGTGGAAAGAAGTTGCTGAAGATTCGAAGGCCAATTTATATTAAGTCCCTTGAAAGCCAGTCTTGGGATGTTTCGTTCTCTTTTAAATTTGGAACACAAAAGGAGCACTTATTCTATATTTTCTTCGCCACCAATATCACAATCACAGGAAGATGACGGAAAATAAATTAAATTTCTTCAAGTAGCTTTTAAAAATGCCATGACCAGTTAGAAATGGGGTTATTTTGTAATTAAGTATAAAAATGATGGCAGGGCAGTCTCTTATTAATGGTAGGAAAAAATTTCTTTGTTAAGCTCCCTTTATTTGAAATGAGATATTCTTGGTTCCAAGATTTCAGCATTCTTTCACTCAAATTATTCTTGTAAAATGATTTAGGAATATTAACGGCAATGTCAATTCACAGCATATGTAGATATTCACATTACATTAAAAAGATATAATGCCTGGATTGAATAATAATTATTACTCAATCATAGCAAAATCTATTCAAGAACCGACTACCAAAGATTGATTATAATTATTCAATCACGTTCAAAAGTTTATGATTACGTTATGCTGCATCGAAATAAAACAAAATCTGTTACAACCAAAGATCACATCTATTCCAACAAAGATTAGGATCATCAAAGTGAGAAATGGTAGAAATTATAGTATAACGTCCCATTTTTTCACTGGTGGTGTAATAACACATCCGCTATATTACTCGGGAGTAAACATCGATGTAAATCTAAAAATCAAGGCACGGAATTGAAATCTTCATCAATAAACCGCCAACCAAACATGCGTTATTGAGTAAGCAGGTGTGGCCATCTTTTTATAAAACCACGGATATCCCACGGCTATACACGCAGAAAAGCACCTTCGGAAACGAAAAAGAAATCTACACAAGAAGGAATCCCCTTCCTACACCCCTAGACAACATCATTACACTGGACTCTTCCTTTGAATATCAATTATCTCCTGCCTATTGTTTTACCAAAGGGCGAGGCTTTGCAGAAGTACCATTGAGAACAAGAAGTTTGATAATAAACACCTGATATAATACCGGCGTAATGAAATGCAATCGTTGTGTAAAAGTCCCCAGGCCACCATAAACAAAACTTTTTTTACAATAAAAAGAAAGCAAGACCTACAGTGTGACCCTTAATAGTTGTTGTGGAACGATCGGATCTATCGGTTGATCCAACCTGGGCTGTTTACTTAAAGAGAACATTGAATTGCCGTGATGGTAATTAAGGAATATTTGAACGTTTACTGATTCTGTTAGGGTCATCAGCGATTGCCTGGAAATACTCATTTATTTAGGTATAGAATTCGACCAGAATATTAAGTGGATGAGATGACTGAATGATTGAAGTTTAAGTGGCACGTATTGTGAGACTTGATTTGGTTATTGTTTTCGGCGTTAATGGTACTCCTAATCTTTCACATTTGTCTATTAGAATCTAAATCTGGATGTCGTGAATATATAATAAGAGGAAAAAAGATGTTTCTTTTATTGTGTTGCTTGTGTAAGATGAACAATTATACATTTTTCTCTAGAGCGGCAGATTAAAATTATAGTATTAAAACTAAATTTCGGTTGTATTGAATAAATTAATTTAATAGTTCATGAATAGTTAAGCCTTATTCAGATCTCGTATTACATTAATTTATTTGGAAAAATGTATTAATGGAAATGCGGAATATTAACTAAATGTGCTAAAGAGTTTATTTTAATATAAAGCTGCTAAAACACATTAAAAAAGCAATAATGGGAAAAATCATAGATGAAAAAAAATGAATTTAAGCTATAAAAATTCCAAAGAGTTTCAAGTTTTTTTATTAGAATTTATGTTCATAAAAAAAGAACCCCCATTTCTTTTTCAATAATAAAGTTCCCGATAACGTCCTTCAAATTTATACCGATAGAAAAAATAGACAGATTGATCCGATATTAATTTTATACGTTTAGCATTACCATTGTATAAAGAACACTTTACTCATTTTTCTATTTGAATCTATCCCCTTTTTCGGATATAAAATGTTTCATATTTGGGTCCCATATTGTAAGTCTTAGTCGAGTTTTAACCAAACGGATAGAAATGCGTATTTGTAGGATGTTTAAGATCAGTATGGTAAACAGAAACATGTTACACCTTACGTCATTTTGCAGTTTTAAATCAGTATAGTTTGTTGAATATCACAATTGATTATATGTATAACTTGATTTACATTGGAAAAGTGTTTCTTAGATGAATGTGCTATAGTCCAGGTCACAAATACAGATATTTTACATCACATTTTTCGTAAGAACTTACAACATCTTTTTCTGCATTCTTTAGGTTTAGTGATGAATATTGGTTTTGAGCAGAAGTTCTAAGTTTTTTGTAAAAGTAATATTCACTTCCTAATGAGTGTTTGTTAACAACGTATTCTAAAACATCACGAGGAATATTGCTGGTGGATCTTGTAATTTTTAACCACGACCAACTAACAAGGACGACAACTGAGATGGCACTTCAATCTCCTAAACTTCTACATAACACAATCTCGAGAGAACTTTGAGGTATGACAAACTTAAGATGCACCAGCCCCTTTAGACCGCGGCTCTTCAGTGGTACTAGTACTCGAAACCTCGACCACGAGTTCGTGACCATGACCACAAGGCTACCGCGGTCACTCCCCCTTTCCGAGAAAATACCTGCCGTTCAAAATGAAAATGACGCACCTATACCCACCGTGTGAGAACACACAAAGAAGCCTTTATTTGCATAGTAATATACATTCTTTTCATGTTGCTAAGTTGAATATTTATCCGTAGTTAAAATCCCAAGTCTTAATTATTAAATTTTTTATTTGCTTTGGTTGCTCAGAGGTAGCGCGCTCGCTTCGTAAGCCCAAGTGCAGGTTCGACCCTGGCTGGAGTTGATAGATTTTCTGGATGCGAAAATCGTACGCATGCATGTCATATGATTATGTCCCTAGAGTTTCAATTTGGAAATCACGGCAATATTTAGTATCCGACGAGATCTTGAATTAAAAATTAATTCAAGCGTCCAAATTTGTTAACGAGGCCGCCAACAGATGGTGCCACCATGAAATGGTTCTCACATGTGGGGACTTGCCGTGTCTGAATAAGGCTAAATTGCTAAAATGCAACCGAATTGGGAGGAAAAAATAATTTCGAAAGCGAACAAAAAAAGTACAAAAATTACTCAAATTTGAAAAGTTAGTCTTTTTGCTTATCTTCTATACATGATACAACCTCAAGAATTCAATGCATATAAATGTCAAGCCATTTATCTACCTGAAAACATGCCCAAAATTTCATTACTGTCTTTTCATAATCGGGTGATAACTTAAGGTATCCGATTACTTGCGACATCTTTCTTTAAAAAAATGGAGGAATGGGGTTTTTTTTTTGTGATTTTTAGATTTGTTTCGTACATTTTAAGAAAAATATACTAAAATTAAGAAGATAAAAATAAATTATTATGACTAAAATGAGAAAAAATGGTTAAAAATTTACAAAAAAAATAACATCCCATTCTGTATCAAAAGTTTATGAACAAATTTAAAATTTTTCAATTATGATGTGTCGCTATGTTATTCATTTTTGAAACGACCTTCAATATAAGAGATATTTTAATTTTTACAAAAACTAGAGCACTTTATCTTAGTCATTGTATGAAATTGATTAAAATAACAGTGATTATATTCGCATAAGGGGCAGTAAATTTTGTAATAAAACAGTGAATAAATCTGAAGGTTAAAACACTTCTACAATTATACAAAACAAACACAAAAAATTTCAGTTAATTATTTTCAAAACTTTTTTAAGAATCACAGGCCCTGTTTGGGCATTTTCAAAAACACTTTTCGAGTAAAACGCGTTTTAAAGGTATGGCACACCCATCTTGCTTAAAGTAATGGCATCTGCTTTTACTAAAGCACTTGTAGTTTTTGTTCTAGAGAACGGAAAATAATAAGCTTGGTATTTTTATAAAGCTTATTCGATGGTCTATAAAATAAAGTCATGAAAAATTTGTCAGTTTTTGAAAAATTTACAATTTTAGGGTAGTTGGATACCTTAAGCCATTATTTTTCTACTACGAAGCTGATGCAAAACAAACCTACGTGAGGCAGAGATATGTCAGCCAATTCATGAAAAATAAACATAAAAACTGAGCGATTCTCTGGCTACTAATGCGAAACCGAAATTACTCATAAGAACAATTTATCATGCGATGAGCAGAAATGCGTCGGTGACCTGGTTAATAACCCATAAAATTAAAAACGCAAAGAGAAAAAAGAATGCAAGTCAAAGGATTATTTTCCATGGAACGAGAGACTGTGAAATATAAAAAATCTCTAATATAAATGAGCATGCAAAAGAAATTGTTGTCTAGCTTTTAATTGAACATTTAAAAGCTAATAGGAGAGATCTAAAACATCTATTATTTATTTATTCCATGCATTAATTATGCGAAAAAATTCTTTTAGGATTTTAGTATAATTACATAAAATTAATAAACTGTATATTGGATGTATTTTCAATGAAAAACATACAAATGTAGTTATCCAATGGGAATGTTAATCCATTGTAAAAGTCATATTTTTTTGGCAATCAAAAACATTAAATTTTTAAGGTATAAAATGAATATGATTTTAAGATTATGCAAGTGAAAATTTACCACTAGAAAAAAGGTAGTTTAAATTTAAAAAATGAGGCATATGAAAAATAGAATACTTAATTGTTAATAGAATTATGAATGTGTTTTGTCTTAAGACCAAAGTGTACAAACTAATTTAAAACTGAAAATTATCTTGAATAGCAATAGTTTATGTTTCAGATTGGTTTGTTCATATCTTGAATTGCACATATTAAAAAATTACGTCATATGTGTATTACTAGAAAGGTTATGAGAGCTGGGATTAAAGAATCAAGATATGATAAATGGGAGGTTTTAAATTCAAGATTCGATCATTTCCCATTATTTTACGCATGTCGTGTAAAATAATGTGGTTCTTCCTACTAAATGTCTGTTGATAATATCCCATGAAGCAACCTTAAAAAGATACTAATTATATAAATGTAAAAGTGGCCAATTTTCGCCCATGAATGCAGTAAAAATTAAAGATATTTCATAGAACTTATTTAAAATTATGAAATATTATTAAAATCAATTTAACTTTAAAAAAAATGAATTTAGGTTGATTTATTTTATACATACACATACACGTATGTAATTAAAATAGTTATGAATGTATATACCTAACAAAAGAATATCTGACTATGAGATTTAATGCCAAATTATTATGCATTTGAAATTAAACTGAAAGGAGAATCATCAGTTCTTAACAATGTAGTTCATTTTTCTTAAAGTGAAATGTTCTTGTTTTTTTTTAATATTATCATTCTCACAGTAAAAAGCTACTTTGGAACAATAGAACACCAAATTATTCAACAGGAAATCAGTACTTTAATGCTTCCATTGAGGCTATTAACATATTCTCAAAAAGTCTGATTGACAGCTAAAAAAATTCAAAAGAATCTAATTACCTTTTATATTCTATATCCACCGCCATGCTACTTCACAGGTCATTACATTTATGTAATTGGTACAACAATCCATGGCGCCAATCAATGCTAACTTTCACAACACCACACTAAGCCACTTCCAGAAAAAATCTCGCAACAAAACCTCAATTAAACTTATCAGGGAGATTTTACTTCTTTTGTGTCAGGGTTCATCATCTCCAAAACGCATCAAAATCCGACCACAGAACGCGACATGGTGTGCTTTAACTTTGCATTTGTCTTTTCCTAATCACCGCCTACAGGAAAAGATCTCTTAGGAAGATGCCTTTAGAATGAGACATTGTTCCATTTTTTTCATTCGTTTTTTCTATCTCATTCATCATGCAACACTTTCATTGCCATTTTCGCCATTTGTGGCGAAGATGCGCTTGTTGCTGGTGGGGTCGGGACACCTATTTGGGAAAGTAAGTTACACCCAGTAAGTGAACGCTCAACCCTTGCTAAAAGGTGCAGGTTCAAGGATAATTAGGGAGGCTCTTTCAGCACGAGCGTGCTAAGTCTGGCTTTTCGGGAGAATAAATTCAAATTAGCGAATAAACGAACAGACGATGCGGTTCGTTGGCTGAATGTGAGGATTCATTACTCAAAGGATTCAAAAGAGAATAATTACGCCGAATACTTTATTTTTCGAAGTATTTTAAATGATAGGCGATATCTGGCTTTGAATATCACGACTGGATGGATGAATGGAAATTAAAATCTTACTATTTTCATGAAAGTGGAGATTTCAGTAAAACTTACAATTATCCATGTGATTTGATATATGATGCAAGAATTACGAGTTAGTCACTATGAAGCCCGGAATTTATTTAGAAAACTATAGAATCAAGAGTGAATATTTTAATGGCAGTCTATAACCATTACACACCATAAATATGTTGAATGTCACTTTCGACACATACAATGGGCTGTGGTCATCAGTGCATAGTTTCTTTTAACACATAACGACACCTTTTTATCATTCAATAATCGCAAGCATCCATCGATATAACTGCATCTCTTGCCTAGTTGGAGCTCTTTTCCACGGCAAAAACAAAATCACTTAGTTTATAGTTCACTTAGTTAACCACTACCGATATAAAAGCAATCGTCCTGGTGGTTCTTTGACAACCAGAGGCAACAGGCAGGACCAAACTACACCTACTCGCTTTCTCAGTAAATATATTAGATTTTTGTTAATCACTGATGGTGCCAAGAGCTATGAAGTCTGCACCAAGTGTACCACTGGGCTTGCTTCCCTAGAACATATCCTGGGGCTCTCTAGATATGATCTTACAGCCGATCCATTGTTAGCTTTGGATTTCCTTAAGGTATATAAAATCATGGACCTAATTTAGCCCTACTGATATCGAGGAGGAACAACAAAAACATAAGCAGGACATTTTAGCTAAGTTGCATTTAACTCGCAGATTCCTTAATTTTTTTAGCATTCAGAATTTCAGCAATCAAATCCATGGTGGGACTAGACCAGGGGTCCGTAAAGAGCCTTGTACAAGAGTACAGGCGTACTGGGGGGGGGGGATTCTGAAGTGGTCTGACTCCCATTAATATTTTTTATGATATGAAATAGTTTAACATAAATAACATTTGTCATTCCTTTCAAAACTAAGAACTAACGAAGATGTTTTTATTCCTATGCCCCAGTGCAAGAACAACCATTAGAAAAATATAATGCTAGGAATTAGACTTTCAGCTTCCTGAAAAAATATTCGTACCAATATTTTCTTCAGTACCTTATTCTAAAATTCCATAGTTACACTATTAAGTTTGGTAGTTCTGACATATATATAAATCACTTCAATATTCTTTTTATTAATTCTTAAACATGTCATACAATACGTAATATGTTTTTGTCACTTCTGTCGGGCGTTTTAGTCGATCTCTTTGTATGATTGCTTCTGAATACAGTGGCGTAACGTACATCCCCCTCCCACATCGTGCAGGGCCCGGGATTCTAGGGGGCCCAAAACCTGACTTTGCAGGGGAGCTAAAATGTTCTCCGTTACGCACTGTCTGAAGGCATGTATGCAAATAAGTAAAAGTGTTGCTGTGAAAATCATTTTGAGGAGCGTCTTCCCCCATGAAGGCCTATTTACCAATATATTGAACTTTTTTTTTGAATCAATATATTTTTAATATAATCCTCAATAAACTTTTTTGATGGAAAATAATTTAAAACTCTTATGTCAGTCATTTTTAAATGAATATGCAAATATAGGTCATTTTTTCCAAGGAATAATTATAAAAGAAAAAGTGAAAAAGCAACTATTTTCAGCAGACATGAGTATATTTTAAATACTAGGTTTACTAGACCATTACTTTACCAAGCTGATAATTGGAAACCTTAAATTAATATTGATTCATAGTACTTTGGAAGTTATTTCCCCTCTTTTATATAAGAGAGGAAATATAAGAAAAAAGATTATGAAAAAAGATTTGCATTTAATCTGCATGATATGATTAATTTGTTTGATAATTTGTGTCATCAAGATAAGGCAATAGACTAGAAGTAATTCGGAAAAGATGCACGTCAACATTGTACGAAAAAGTTACTTTGGTCCATTTAACTTTCATCTTATTAATAACTCCACACAAAACCATGCCTCTGTTTGGTAATTGATTAGATATTGAGATCAACAAGGGTTATTGGAGATGGATCTCAACGATCAAAATACCAAAGCACTTATGCGTGATGTCTAATTCTGATAATCTCCACATCGAGCTATCTGAGGACTTGAGGACCATTTAACATGATTCACAGTGAGTCTGGTGAAATCAGGATTAGAATCAGCTTCTCGTTTGAACATCACCATGTACGACGCCCACAACCTTGACCACTGGGTTACTCTGAAGGAGAATGCCTTATTCCATCTAATGGATTGGCAACAATCCTTTGGTTAAAGAGCGCTAAAATTACGAGCTAAAGTTACGAACAGGAGACATTCCGAATGGTTTTCTATAGATTAGTAATAATACAATTAAGGAAACATTTGTGTACTTACAGAAAATTTGAATAACATTTTATATTAATTATAAAGGTATACCGTAAAAACCAGCGTATAACGCGCACTTATAACACAAAGAAATTTACGGGTGAGCGTTAAATGCCGGGTATAAAAAATGACAGCTTCAATAAAAAAAGATAAGAGTAAAAGGAATTAGACTTCTACATAGATTAGAGTACTATTTATTTAAAGAAATGACATACTTAATGAACTTAAAGGATTGTAGTTCTAGATGTGTACGACTTTTTCAAAATCCTGGAATAATATCTCGAAAAAATGACTTCAAAACATAAGAGCATAGCGAATACGCCTAAAAATTAAAAAAAATACTATACTATACTTGTAACTATAGGTGTTTTTTATGCGGTCGATTTTACGGTAATTTAATAAAATTAAAGTGAAAGCTTTGCCATGACAAACAACTTTTTTTCTAAATAATGAAGAAAAACACTTATTTAATTAAAATGATTCTATTTTCTTTATGTTCACTAAAATGCTAAAATATATAAATGATTTTGTGTTTTCCAGATTTAAAGGAATTCTAAGAACATTAATATAATAAAGAAAAGATTCAGAAAAACACAAACAGATAAAAAAAATCTATTCTAATATATATAAAACGCATGCATAATTTGCATTCCAGGAAATAGATCATTCTTTATAATAAAACAGAATTTCGCAATTTGAATTTGAATAAAATTGCATTTAAACATTTTTCTTCATGAATCATTTGATGTAAAGCATGCGGATGAGTTATGATTTATTGAGTTAATATATACGCACATCTACTCCTTTACCAAATTTTCAATCGTATTTTTGGGAATTGATATAAATATTGTATTTACTGTTGCTTACGAAAAAAATTATACAAACTGAAAAATATGCCAAAATTACTAAAAATGTCAAAAGTTAATGCAATTCTAAGTTTGTAATTTTTTTCTCTTATCACTCATTCCCACACCAGTTTTTTAATTTAATCCACATAATGGGGTATTTGCAGTGACTAGACGTACATCCCCCCCTTTCCCATCGCGGTGCGATGGGGAAGGGGTCCCGAACCTATGTCATCTTATGGTTTTGGAGTCCTTTGTAAGATCCGGCTTGGGGTCCCAAATCTGACTTTTCAGGGGCGATGGGCAGTGGCGCAACGAAGAACATTGGGTCCCCAGCAAAGTCAGGTTTTGGGCCCCTAAGTTGGATTTTACCAAGGGTAGGTACTTAACGGCAGTCAGTCTTTGGGATTCCTAGAACCCTGCCCCCTCCCCCGTGATGCGGGGGTGTATGTTACGCCACTGGGTATTTGTAAGAATCAAACGATAACAAGTGATTAGATTTTAATATAACGGGCTGTAAAATTTATGACTAAGTCGTTCGATAACATCCGCCGCTAAGCAAATTATGAGAAAATGATTTTTTAATAAAAATTCGAAGATTATATCTGGAGAGTTCATTGAATTTTGTTACTTTATAGGAAAATTGCTTTAAAGGCACATTGTTTTGATTTCTATGAATGAGTGAAATCAAATCAATAAAAAATGTTTGTTGTATAATGAAAAAAATATATTATGTAAACTTTTAAAATTTCTGATTGATAAAATGAATATTGTATTAGAGGCAAAACCAGCCAGTACCGATCTAAGCTCATTTCGGGCCCTGGGCTCAGAAGATCTGCAGGCCCCGTTGTACTGGCGGATCGAAATTTATAACCAGATAATCTGGTTAAGTCCAGCTTATCCGGGCTCCTGTGCACCCGCCCCAAGTGCCCAATGGATATATTGGCACTGATACCAGCAGGTTTCTAGTAGTACTCTGAGTTTTCAATTACTAACAAATTAGAATCAGATATTCGAACCGATACTAGTTAGTTAATTTCTATTGATAACGTATGAAAAAAATTCCGATAATATGCCTAGCAACCCTTATTATTTTATACGACAATCATAGATTGGTTGATTTCTTAATGATCAAAGAACAAGGTTTGAGTCAAAGTTTTGAAATCAAATTAGAATTATACACGCAGCGGTTTTCATTATTTTTTGAATTTTGGTGTAATCAAAACTTCTTTCAAAAGTTTAAGTGAGATTTAAAATACAAAAGTTACTATTGCTCAGCACAAAAGTTTTTGATGGGATCAAAATTTGAACTCGAAGCCCTTTGTTTATTAAGTAGTTGATGTATCAATCAGATTAATATAGTCCTTACTTCAACAAATTTCACAGCATGCTTTCATGCAATAGAAGTTTCATAGCATAAAGATTTCTTAAGAAATAAATTCTGTGAAATCTAATGCAAATCTTCATAAAACCCCAAGTTACAACAGTATTTAAGTATATTATTTCAAAATATTCAAAGCATTTTAACTAATGCACTTTATTTTTTAAGAAAAATATAAACTTAAAATCTAATTAATTAAAATGAAAAAACTTTTATAAATCATAATTCAAAGTATAATTTTAACAAAAAAGATTAAGTAAACAAAAATTCAACCTAAATACTATATCACACGTGCTCAAGTAAAATCTAAAAATTACATAAAGTGAATCATCGCACAACAAAATTATTTTCAAAAGACCGCATTATATTTATTTTTATTATAATCTTCGGAGGAAAGTAATTATGTATTTACATATAAAAAAACAGGAAAGATTCTTACGAAAATATGTCTGATTTCTGGGATATTTTGCTTTCAGAATGAAAACCTCCGTGAAAGCCTAGTTCATTTCTATCATCCTCTCTCCTAGAAGTAGTTCATTAAACGTAAAAGAGAGATCAATGAAAGAAAACACAGATAAGATTCCGTTAGGCATTTTAGTTCAAGGCAAATGATTCTAATTAGAGCAAAGCCATTTGTGCGAAGGACATGTATTTAGTTAATATTATCCTCATGACTGATAATAGAAAAACATATACAGATTTTTATACCTTTTTTTAGATAATACAAAGCTAGTAGTATTAGACTGATAGAATTAGATTGATTGAATAATTAAATAAGTAATGAAATTTTGGGTTATATATAAAACATACAGATAGATAAAGTCTTTCACAAAACTTTTATTTTCAATCAGTAGAAAATTTAGATAGGTTTTTTTTCTTTTCCTAATCCCTAATGAAATTTTCGAACTGATCAATGCTATTTTTGAGTTATTCTCCATATGTATCACATTGTATTCAGTTGCGCGTGTTAAATTAGATCCAAGTTTTCTGCTGCTAATAAGAATTGAATTCCCCCCCTAATGTATAGGACTTTCTCTTGAACCAATCTTACACTGTTACTGGAAATATGAACGTTCAAAGATTTAAAGATACACATCCCCCTAAAAATGATCAAAATATCGAAATTTTTGTTACCTCAATTTAATTGTGCGACTGTTCTAAATGTGAACACAAAATTTTGTAGCTCTGGCTAATTTAACCAGTTATATAACTATTTAAAACAATGTGTCGAAGCGGAAACCAAAATCACAACATGTGACGTCTGCATTTTTTGTAGACCTTTATAAATGGCTTTTTCTCAGATTTTTATTTTTCATGATAGTGGTGTACTTAAAATGCCAAGGCTTTTTTTAATATTTTGTAAAAAGATTTGAACTTTTTTGTTGCAGTTTTGTGTAATATGTTTTGACGATTCTGTGCAACAGTGGCGTAACGGAGAATATTAGCCCCCCCCCCTCTGCAAACTCAGGTTTGGGGCCCCAAGCCCAAATTTGTACTTAGTGCCAGCCAAGCCTTGGGCCCCCTAGAGTCCCCCTACAATGCAGGGGTGTACGTTACGCCATTGCTGTGCAGGGAATAAGGATTTAGGCGATTAAAAAAAAAGAAGACTTGTAAAAGAAATACGAATTTTAAAATTTCGAAATACTTTTTAAAATTTAAAATAACTGCTTGTTAAAAATGGTGTTTTTCTTTTGAAATGCATATTTTATGTATGTGTACCAAAATGGTACCTGTAAACATTTTTATATAAACATATAAATATAATTGTGTACGGGGTTCGCATCCCGTAACACAAATAAAAATAAACCTATCCCATGTTAACAATTAGATTAGAAATCAGTAATCTGAATACACAAAATAAAGTAAATCGAAAGGCAAACCCTTATTTCTTTAACTTGCTAAAAAAGATTCAGTCACGAGAATAAACGTAAAAATTTTCTTTGATTCTGCATATATGATTTTACAATTATTGGTCATTTCCACTGATCCATTGAACATTTCAATTTCTAAAACTATTCAAAGAAGTAAAATACATAAAGAACCAATACAGCAGTATCACACCAGCATGTTTACCAGTGCTACTAGACTAAAATAGCAATCAGTTAACAATTATTTTGGCATTAGCATCCTAAATAGTATTTTTACATTAGCATGTAAGGCGGCTTCTTATAACCTATTATTATGCAGTAATAAAATATTTTTATGAAGTTCAAGGTAATTATTCATATATGAACTACGTGATTCCTAGAAAGAATAGTTTAAGGACCCCCCCCCCACATATTGATTTAACCTCATGAAATAAACAGGATGTTTGCGGCATTCAAACACCTTGAAAATAATAAATATAAACCTATTCATACCCCCTCTTAATAACGATACTTTGAGGGGATACTTTTCAACATTATCGTTGAAATTAAGTGTACTTAAGAACCGAATAGCTATTTATTATTTTTCTCTGTTAAAGTTTTGTAAATATGGCTATTACCTTAAATGTTATTCCTACATTTTTGCGTGTGTTAGAATTATTCATTTAATATTGTTTATTTACATTTTTAGCAGTGTTTTTCGTTGCTTTGTAAATGTATAATTTCTCGCTTGTGCGATGAGATAAATATTTTCGATTAACTGTATTATTTTGATCGGATGGCTTTATATATAAACAGTAATTCGAAATTGGATTTCCTATTTCAGAGAGGTTATGAAGGATTTTTATTTAGAATAAAACGGTCAGAGGAAATATGCGCGTGCGCGCGCGAGAGAGAGAATGAGATAAGGCATAACTGAGTAACATGAAAAGTTGCTGTTACACAAACTGTTGTAGAGACACCACCTACTTATTTTTCCTGTCGGTAACTTCATTCTAGAACTGATATTAAGAAATTTTTTTTTAACTCTAATAGTCTTGTTTTTTATTAACGTTAAGTTACTGGCAGTAGTTTGAGTTCCTATTTTGGTTGTTTGGTAAAAGTTTAGAATCAATACGAAATGAATGACCAGGAAACATGGGGAAAAAAAAAAAGAGTTTTTAGACATTGATTTGTGATTTGAATTAAAAAGAGCTTAACATTCTACAACTGCAAGAAGACTTTTAGGCCTTCAGGTTTTGTCTTTATAAACACAATCAGGTAGCCTAGGATGTCATCCGAGCAAATACATCATTTTCAGCTTCCATAGATTGCAAGAGGAAAGATGCTCTGTTCGTTTCCGTGAAAAGCAATCTTCAATTTTTCGAGATTCAAAAGTCCTCAAACACGAATCTTGAGAAACTTTTTCTCTAATGAGGCTGCGGATTGGTATTTCTACCTTTGCAGACCTAGAACATTCCACCGGAGCTGGTATCACTTTTTTATTGCGGCACCATATAGGCGATATCAATTGCCGCAAGTAATTTTGACGCCCAGTTTCCTTCCCAGAGGGAGGCACCTGAGCTCTGCCGATGCGAAATTTATACTTAGGAAATTAATTTTCCGAGAGCATTCAAACCAAACGGACACTCAAGGGATTTTTTACATGCCGCATACGACATGGACGCTGTCGATTTTCTGCATCACGAAAATCCACCGACTTGGGCCGGGGTCGAACCCGAAACCTTGGGTGCAGAAGGCCAGCGACAAACCAACTATGCCACCCAGCCGGCTTGAGAAACTAATTATAAGATCAATCGTTATGGAGAATGAGATAAAAACCCAATGCAGCCAATGCTACGATAACGATAGATCAGGGGTGTCAAACTCTAGGCCCGCCCAATAGCACACAATAATATATAAACACACTTGCGATAGATTAATAGATCGTTTATCTCCGGTGGCTTAAAGGTAACTTGCCTGCTTCCCCAAGGTTGCGGGTTCGTCCCCAGCTGGAGTCGATAAATTTTCAGGATGCGAAAATCGTAGACATGCATGTCATATGATTATGTGGCATGTAAAAGATCCTTGAGCATCAATTTGGCGCTGGTACTCTCGGCAGAATTAAAATAACGACAGTATTTAGCATCCGACGAGAGCTTGAATTAAAAAAAAACAATTCAAGCTTCCAAATTTGGTAACGAGGCCGCCACTAGATGGCGCCACCATGAAATGACTCACGTTTGGGAACTTATGTCTGCAAAGACTAAGTTGCTAAAATGCAACCCCATTATAAAAAACCCGTCTAATTTAGGAGTTACACAGAGTTGTTGATATCAGACCTCGTAATTGTGTATCACGCTTAAATGACAAGGACAATATATGAAATATATCTTACACCCAACGTAAGGACTTTGAGCGGCCCCCCAACAGATTTAACGGTCATCAGTTCTTCTACATGGCGGCAACGGGACTTGAACCCACGATTCAACAGAAACAATACCAGCAATGATTACTGGGCTACCGCGGCTGCCACATTATGATTGTGATAATCGATGAAATGCATATAAATCAATACAGTAGAACGTCGTTTATCCGAACGTTTATTATCCGGAGTGTCAAATATCCGAACCAAAGTCCGGATACGTTTTCGAACAGTGCAAAGCAAAGCTCAACAGTTGTTTCCTGTGAGGACAAAAGTGACGGGAAAAAACAAGGTGAGGGACATTTAGGGGGGGGGGGATTTACAGCTGTGTGTGATTTGATTAACATCTGCGCGGAATATTAGATCAGTTTGTTTCCAAGTGAGGGGATGTATACGTGCTATTTTGTTGAGTTTTGTTGATGTAGAAACCTGGATGGCAGGCGGTGCAGAAGACTGTGGATTTCAAATTCTAATTGATGATGAGATTGTGACTTCCATGCAAGAAGAAACCGACCCTGTCGACGATGAAACGGATGAAGAAGAGAACAACAACAGCGAAAGTAGAAAGGGTCCAGCAAATGCTGACGCGTTTCCTGCTTTAGAGACAGCTATGGAGTGGTACGAACGACAATCAGAAAGCTGTCTTACTCAACTACTGCTGCTGAAGAGAATCAGAGACCTTGCAGTGGAAAACTGAAGGTGTACAATGGTACAGCGAAAAAATAAGTTATTTTCTACAATCAACCTAAAATTGCGACGTTTTGCACCTATTTGGCTTTATCTTCAAGCACGTTTCCGAATGTGATGATTTTCAATATTTGTATAGTGTCCAGTATCATATACTGCATGGATCGCATTCGGTTTTCGGTTATCCGAACGGTGTCCGGTCCCATTTGATTCGGAGAAACGACTGTTCTACTGTATATTGTCGTTTCAATTTTGCCTGATTAACGCTACACTAAACCTAAAAAAATGGCTTGTCAATATCGATCCTTTTATTCTCGTATTTCTCAAAACAAAGAAACTATATGAAGACAATGTAAGTTACAGTTTCAAAAAGTGTTAGTTACCAGAAAATCATAATAAAACTTTTTATTTTCGACAAATAAAAACCATCTAAAACTTCGGTGAAAGGAACAAATTTATTTTTTGGAAATTACAGGCAAAGTTTCCAAAGCGTATACCCATATTCGAAGTCTTAAGAAATGTTTTAAATATAGAAGCAAGCTTGATAAAACCACTTTCACTCAAGATTTACTTTCAAATTTTTGTCCTAACAAATAAAAATAAAATTAAAAAAACGCTACTCATATTGAAAATTGTAATTTTTTTAGGAAAAAAAAACATTTCGCTGGTAAATAAGTTATCAACAAAAAAAAATTAAAACGCTTAATTATATAAATAAAAAAAATAACGGAGAGAAAATCTAAATTGAACACAAAGTAAGAAACATTCATAACGAAAAGTAACGCATAGTTGGGATTTTACTGGAGAAGATGGAAACATGAGTTATAATTTATTTCTCCAAAAATAGTAACCACTTCATTACCGATGACGTCTTAGCACGTTTATTTGGCTTAAAATTCTATGAAAATTTACCATAAAAGCTAGATTTTAATAACAATTCAACTTAAATTCAAAATTGTAGGTCAAAACGTGCAAAATAGAATCCACGAATAGCCTCAGAGTATCCGCGTTTTCGCTTATAGCTGTTTTTATTACGCCTTTATGGCCATCTTCAAAATTATTCTAATCCACATTTTTTCGAAGTTGCCCTCGATTAAAATTTTTACGAGCTCCAATTAATAAACAAATCCTTGAGTTTTAAAATCTGATTCTGTAAACATTTCACGAAAAGATATTCAACACTCTTTTAAACATGCAATATAAATAGGTCATTTCTAGACGCCAACGCTATTACAGTCGATTGACATGTGAGTCTGTCTGAAAATTTTACGCGTTTTACTGTAGGCACGATTTGATATTTTATATTCCGTGAAGGAGAGAAAAATCCTGGGTTGAAAAACGTGGGTGGAAAGTTTCTTTTTAAAGTATTCGGATAGTGTTTTTTGGATTTCTCTCAGCGATAAAGTGAGCGTAAAATGTCATGTTGGTACCAAAGAGATAATAAAATTATTTTGAAGATAAATTCGCTTTTTAAAGATAAATGATACGCAGTATAGATGCGTTGACGGTTAAGTGAAAGTTTATTTTTCTGGTGAAGAAAATTGTAAAAAATATATGAACTTAGATAATGTTCTTTTAAATTGGATTAATAAATTTTTGAAACGGAAAGAGTTGTTTAAAAATACATACAAAACATATTGGAGTATTTTGTTTTTCTTCAGCTATATTTAGCTTTAAAATTTATTTGAAACATTTTTTTTTTTGTTTAGTACATATGAAATTACATGATAAATTGTTCTGCATATAGTCACTTGCAAAGAACAGCTTTAGACTCTTAAGCGGCATAAAAAAAGAAATTTTCATCTTAAAATTATCATGCTATTTAAAAATAAAAATCTCATCATTAACTTTATAGAATAAAAACATTTGTAATATAAGTATTACAGTATTAAGATGCAGATCTAACAGCCAGGAGTTTAAGGTGTTTGAACATGTTGACCAAAACCCAAATTTTTGGTTCTTTTTTATTATATTGAATAGAGCAATCTTTTGTATTAAGGAGATGTATTATTTTTTTCTACTTTACTAAGTTGAAACTCAAATTTGAAAAACTGGAATTGGGTCTTTAATCACCAGAAGTGGGCAGATAAATTGTTCAAAATCAATTTTGGAAAGTCCGATAACTGAAAATATGGAAAAAGTACTTTTATATAACCCTCTTTGCATCTGATATTTATATTATTTTCTAGAGAATGTGCAAAAGTAATTCTAACTGTAGGAGTATTTTTGTGAGTTGTGGCCTGTTATTTCAATAAGCCTCAATGTCACACAATTATTATAATACTTATTCGATCCGCTCTAAAATTTTTATATTTTAATAAATCATTAAGATTTTAATACATTCCTTAGATAAATGTATGTAGTTTATTTTATAAATCATTTGATATAACCCTTTTTTCCCTAAACGCTTTGAAGAATTTTAAAAAAATTACTAAAATTTCGTTTATAATTGTGATTTTTGAAAAAGGTATTGATCTCTAAAAGGTATTTTTATGTTTTAGTATTCTATTTTTAAAAAGCTTTCGGAACGTGTTTAGATGCCTGAAATACTCATCTTTCTCAACAGTACAAGTTGAAATAAATGGAAGATAAAATATTACAATAATTTAAATAAATATTTTAATCATCTAATTTATTTCAACCATCAAATCCTGAAAGATAAAAGAACAAAAACTTAACGAACTGAAAAATTATGTTACAATATTGAAATTGTTACACAAATAATTCATTAAGAATATATTCTAAATTTTATAGCACATTTCTGAAACTCATTATTTTAAAAAATTTTATAGAAGAAAATTGTCATCAGAGGTATAAAAAAATGGAATTCTTTAAGAAAAACATCGAGTTAAATTTTAACCGGTGATTTTTACGATAATTGTTACATTAAGCTTTTTATTGCCGATACTCTTGATTTGATTGAAATAAATGAATATAAAATAACAAATATAATAATAAATTGAAAAAAATTGTTTTTTGAAGTGCTATTTTAAAATCAAGCTCTTTTCTAAAATTTTCAAACATTTTATGTTTTGCCACTTTCTTACAATTAATTTACCACTTTTATTAATGTACGAGTAATTCAAACAAATTTTATAAGTTTGAATTACATATAAAATATGTTTTAAAACTCAAAATTCGGAATATTCAAAAAACTATTGTTATTCGAACAAAAAATAAACAAGACAATTTATTTGCTCTATAACGCTACTTCGTGAATACATTTTGAAGTTGACATATTTTCCCAATAGAATGTTATTCTTAGATCATAGATAAATGGCTGAGATATCATGGTCATTTCAAACATGAATGTATACAAAAACACAATTGTCACAGCAAAATGACAGAAAAAATGTGTCATTTGTACAATGCCGCTGGGTATAATTTTGTATCCGATTACTAGTATTTTATAGGTCATTAACGCTGCAAAAATAAGGTCATATCAACAAATTGCGTGCTGATAGTTTTTATCTTGCGATCAGAATATTTTGTACGTTGAAAATTTAAAAATTGCTTTCAATTTGAATGTATGAAAAGAATAGTTTCAACTACCATAGAATATATAAATAAGTTATATTGCAATATATACAATCTTATGATTATTTCAATATATTATAACATGGATTTGAAATTTAGAACATGAAAATGCACATGTTTTTAGTGAAACTAAATCAAGAAAAAGAAATACGATTTTTGTCTGTATCAATAATTTTTTTCTGAAGGATTTTTATCGTAAAATAATTCAATGCAACAATATTGGTAATTTCATAATTTTGAAAACAATTTTTGCAGTTTTAATTATTATTATTTTATGAACGACATTTAAGAATATCTTTAAAAAAAACTAAAAAAAAGCACTTTAATCCTTCAAAGATACGTATATTTTTAAAAGTATTGAATACTTATAATAGAGAAAAACTATAATGTTTTTTAGATTAAAAATATTTTGCTGTTAAATAACCACTTTTTATAGCAAAAGTTATAGAAAATATTTCGTTACTTGCTTTAATTTCAAAAATAAATTTTGTTAAACTGAATGAAAGATTTAATTTTCAGATGATTTTTTTCTTAAAGAACTAAACATATTCCAGTCGTTGGGTTTCTCACAGCCATCGGTTGACGGGACCTTTTCATCTGGCATCGTCCCGTCAACCGATGGCTGTGAGAACCCATCGACTGGATTTCACACGTATGAGCCGGAGTCTCGATTGCAATTCGAGGTACCACAGACGAGCCACCCAAACTCAACAGAGTAGAAAAACAGTCCGTTGAAAAACAACAAAGGGAACGGTTGTGTTGCCTGCTCCTCACAAATAACATATTTTGAACAAAGGGAGATAATCAATAGCGTGAATAACTTCTACTTAAATGTATATTACGTAAAATACGGCGTATTACGCGCACTTTTAACACAAAAATAAGATCGAAATGTACGGGTGCGCATTATATGCAGGGTATAAAAATTAAAGTTTTAAAAATTAAAAAAAAGCTGAGTTTAAAAAAAATTAGGTTCCTACTTATGTCGAAATATTTTCTATTGAAAAAAATGACATACTTTATAAACGTAAAGGGTTGTAGTTATAGAAGTATACCATTCTTAATAATCTTGGGATAATACCTCGAATAAATGACTTCAAAACGTAAGAGCTACACACTTACATTTCAGGTTTCGTCGTAAAAAAAAGAAGGTGCGCGTTATACGGCGAATTTTACGCACTGTAATTAAGGGGTCTAAGGACTCTTAAAATTGAACTTTTTTTTCAATTTTTTGAAAAAATATATGTTAAAGCCTCACATTTCTGAGCATTTTGATACCAAATTGTTGTTGATACTGTAAAAGTTCCGAAGTTATTGAGAAATAACTAGAGAAATTTAAACAAAATCCCTATCTCTTTCGTAATCTTTAACTTCATTTTTCTCAAA
>BMAO01018692.1:0-49898 GCA_019973975.1 Trichonephila clavata | reverse complement strand
TTTAGAATATTTTTCACGCTACGATAGTATAAACATTTTCCCATCTATATACCCCCCAAAATTGTTTAAATATTCACGAGTTTATATTTTTTTAACTGGGGCGTTTGTAGAATTTAAGATTTTAATGAGATTGTACGAAAATTTATACCATTAGTCAATGTAATGCCCACCCTGTGTTGGGAAACAGATCGCGCTGCTTCTGCGGCGGCGATGTATAAGTGACGGATTAGAGGACAGCAGAATAGATGCGAGTATGAGTTGGTGAGCTGTGTATGTGAGATGATTTTAAAATTGTAAATAAAGTTGATTTTTATAGTTTGTTGAGACCGTTGTATTTTTTGCATTAACCGATAACGCGCTTTTGCGTTAAACGTATTTCACTATATTTTTTCACTTACATCATTAATGACTCGATGGATTAAACATAGACATAGTAATAAATTTATTACTAAATGTTACTTGTATTATATTTTTCTTTTTTGTATACATTTCTTTTATCATCACTCATGCACAAAAAAATATTTTATTAGTTATCTCAACTTGATACTTTTTCTGCTATCATAAAGGGAAAGAGTATTTGACTCGAAGTATACCTGCAGCACGTATACTGGAATTTCATGTAAATTAGAGCAATGACTGTGTAGAAGATACACGGGGTGAATTATATGTTTCAAAATACATTGTGCATATTAAAAATAACTAATAGTAATAACTAAGGGAAGTAATAAATGTAATTCCAGTATTCATATGCAATTATGTTTTGCATGTTTAAATTGCGTATGTACTGTACAGAAAAAAAATAAACATTACAAAATAATTACACACACAATAATTCCCTTATATTTTAAATCCCAAGGAAACATTTATGGACTAAACTAAATATGAATGTTTTTTTTTTAAAAAAAGCTGGAAGAATTTTCTTCAATTTACTATTATCCAAAAAGTTATGCTCAAATAAAAAAATGTTTTTAAAATTAAATTCTCGCAGAAACTGAATCTCTTTTTAACTCATATTTTCATACCACACGGATTTCTGTTCAAATAGCAATAGATAAAACAAACGAGTCTTTCACGAAAGTTCAAATCTCTAGGCATTTATGAGGGCTTTAGAAGAACAGCAATTGCCTTCTTAGTAGCATTAAAATTCATGAACACTTTCACACAACAGGAGGTGTGGCGGAAAACCAAAACAGCCATTTTTCACCAAAATGGGCTTCTCATCGCCGGAATCGCTTAAGAGTATCCCAAACTCACCACTTCGTTTACTACCACTACGATTTGGGCCGAAGTAATGAATGTATGTTTTTATCGTTTTAAGAGTCGCTTATATTTTGTCAAAAACTCCTGTTTCAAACTTTATAAGAGAACTACCAGGAAAATAGAATTTTCCATGTGAGTGTAAATGTCTTCATTATTTAAAGTTTGTTGTAAAATGTGGTCCATGCAATTTTTGATTCATTTATGTTGAAGAATGTTACGTTCAATCGAAAAATTTTTCAATCTCAAAATTATAGAACTTTTTTAAAAGTTTGATTTTGTCTTGTTAATGTCATTACTGTTATTATTAATTTCAACTATCAATTAAAATTTTTGGCAATATCGGTTTGTCTTAAATTTCATACGTTTATCTCGCTAATTTAAAGATAGTTTATTAAATACGATTACAATAAAGCTTTTCAGCTTGTTATACCAAATAGGAAGTAAAAAAAATATATTTAAAGTTATTTAAAATAAATACATTGGCTATTTGAAAGAAATCATACTTCTGATCGAAACATCATGATCTCTCTCTTTCGCTTCACTTGTATCTAATTGTCGCATCAATTTAAAGGATTCACATCTTTTTAAGACCGAACTTAGTTCTAAAGAATAAAATAGTAAGATAATTTAAATACAAATATTTATATAGATTGAATAAGATAAATATAATATTTCTTACTCTAAGATCTGGATTACAATCTTATATACTCATTGAAAAATATCAAAACTTGCAAATAATATCTTAGAATAAGATAAATAAACATTTTAAAAATAATGAATTTGCTTATATTTCTAACGGTACAACCAAGTTTTTATGTGCAACATTAAATAAAAGTTTATAATCAATTCAAGAATAAAAAATAAAACAGTGAATATTAATTACATGAACTTAAAAAAGACAAAAGTTAGGCATAAAACCGAAAGAAGGATTTATTTATTTCCTAAAATTTCAAAAATAGGATTTTAAAAAGGGGCTTTATTAAAAGTTTCGTTAAGGGAATTTATGTCTAATTAATATCGTGTATTTTTAAGTATATTGATTCATTTAATAGCTTAAATTTCCTTCTTTCTTTTCGATATGTACCTTAAATGTATCAAATCAATCAATGAAAATCATTCTTGTTTATTAATATTTCTTTTAGAAGAAGTTTAGTCACCATCTCATAAATGACTTGTCATGAGTTTAAGAACTAGTGCAACTGAATCATAAATACCTTTATAATGAAGTTTCCGGGAAAATTTTCTTAGAATATTAATTGTCTTTACATTTTAAAGATTCTTAAATTAATGAATTTATTTTTCTTTCTAATGAATTTTTCTTTTGTTAGGATATTTAACACTGTAAATTTGTTTTAAAAAATGCAGCTTTCCTTTAAAACATGTACTTTTATCCACTCACTTAAATATTGTAACATATATTTAACTACTTTGAAGCTTATATACCGAAGAAATGTTTAAGTTTAAAGTGTAAAATGGAAGTTCAACGTATTCGTTATTAATAAATAAACAAATGATAATTTCATAATGTTTTTAACTTTTAATTTTTATAATAAATTAAAGAAAAATAATAATACATTTCAATTTTAGTTTTTGTGATAAAACAAAAAGAGAGATAAAGCAAGTAAAACTTTATTTATATATTTTTTACTACTCTTTTTAACATATAATATGCAACGATATAATTCGAATAATTTATATATATTATAAACAACCAGCAATATTTATGTTTTCAAATCCGTAATGGTTAATACATACTACTTCGATTACCACTGCACATTTGTGCCTAAACGGCTCAAGTGGAAAGCCTTTACCCATATGTCTACTCCACTTAACACATCTCGACATCATTGTCTTCAATAGAACTTCATAACGACGTTACATTGTCTCTAAGGGACTGTAACAGCAATAACGAAGAAGGAAATAAGCTCCCAATAGTATACTGAGAAACCAGGAAGCTATTTGCTCGATAGAGACATGTTCTGTGATCGAAAGTAACATTAATTTCTACTAAATCAGTTAAATATTTATATTTAAAAAATACAGTTGAAATTTTTATTTTGTATTATTTTCCTGTTCTGCAGAAATTTTGTCCATTTTCTCACAGGCAGTACTGTAAAAAAATTATTCACATTTATTAGCTGTATTTACGATTTTTTTTAAATTCCCTTTCAACATTTTCATATTTTAAAGATTTTTAACTCATGTACACAATCTAAAAGGGCCTTAACAGAACATTATCTAAAAAATAATGGAAAAATGTATTCTTATCTCCACTCCCCCATTTTATGTTGTCCACAAGACGACTAAGGGCGTAGTTGGTTTGGTGCTGGCCTTACTTTGCGGGTTCGACACCAAAGAAGTCGGTGGATTTTCATGATGCAATAAATCTTCAGCGTGCATGCCGTATGCTTATGCGGCATGTTAAAGGTATCTAGAGTGTCTTTGTGGCTTGGTGCTCTGGGAGGAGTTTAATCCTTGTACAATTTCGCATCGTAAGAGCTCAGGTACCTCCTTCTGTGGAGGAAACTGGGTGACAAGATTACATTGAGGCAATTTGAATCAACTTATATTGTGCCACAATAAAAAGTGACACAGCTAACGTGTAACATTCTAGGTATGCAATGGTAAAAATCAATCTGCAGGCCTTTTATAAGGGAGGAGGATGTTGTCCATGGTGTCCTATTGGTCATGGTCAGTAACATATGACGATGTATTGTGACGGATCTATACGCGTCATTTTTCTATTAATCCTCTTGGGGAAACTTTGGGGCTAACATTCACATTAATTCACACCTTTTCAAGAAGAAACCATGATATTCAAATTATTTTGACTATATAAAGTCTCGGTTTCGTAGATGTAAGATAGAAGGAGTTGGGAGTTGTTGCGGTGATACGTAGGTGAGAATATTAGAATATTTCATTCACAAATATAGAGCGAGTTAAGGAAGTAATTGCTAAGAGATTAAACTATTAGATTGAGGATCTAAGATAGATGAAATTAGAATTATTTATCGGTTCATTAGCGCTTGTTCTCCTTATCTTGTTCACGTAGTAGGGTTTACTTAGAGTTATTCATTGAGTTTAGATAGCTCGCCTTATATCTCACTCCTAAGGTTTCCTTTTGTAGTTTCACTTGTGATTGTTAAGTGTGTGCGAAGATAAATAAATTAATTGTTATTATTCAAGTTGATGGTGATTCTTTGTTTCCCCCACACCTTTAGCCAGACAAAAAGTTGAGAGAGGGGTGCCGAAGAGGCCGACACTCCCACAGTATCTTAAGTTCAATCACTAATGACTCAGAAGGGCAGCCACATGTAGAGGAACTAACTAACGCGAAATCTGTTGAGGCTAAAAGTTCTTCCTTTGGGATGATGACGTAATTTTGAGAAGAGGGGTGCAAGTGCTGGTGTCTCATACTCGTTTCTTGACGGATATTCGAAATTACTCTTCCTTTGCATGATGACGTAGTGCTGAGAAGGGGGTGTGCAGATTTTGGTATCTCATCCTCGTTTCTTGATGAATATTCAAAATAACAAAGTCCGTTGACACAATATTCCTCGTGTTCTTTGTGGTGAGAAACCCTGATAAACTGCACTCCCCACAATTTTGTGATTTAAGGGGACGGTGAGTATTAAAACTAATTTCTTAAATTGTTAGCTGAATTAGCTGAAAATGGAATCAATATAGTAAATGATTATTATATTTCACAATTTAAAGATATTTTTTAAAAAAAGCTGTTATATAAACTGATTTTTTTTAAAAAATTAAAATATTTTACTTTTTTTAAAATGCTTCTTGCGCATTAGTTTTTAAGATATGTACATAATTTTTGCTTCATATATAGATGAACTACAACAAAATATATCTGTGCATGAATTTTAAATTCAGAATAAAATTTAAGGAAAAATAGATAAGTTTTCTATACTATATGAAATATTTTACCAATTATGACACATTCAAGGTATTCAAAACAACACAAGATGTGATCCGTTAAATATTTTAGAAAACTAATGCGCAAATTTGTGAATTACATCTTCTTTCATAAGTTGCGAAAATTTCAAAAAGATATGACATAACTTGAAATGCTATTTTACGTGACAATGAAAACTGAAAATTTACGAACTAAGTAAAGTATATTTTAAACTTTTATTTGAGTAGAATAAAAAAAATAATTCTGTAATTATTAATCAGAATGGCAAAATTCATCAACAGAACTGTTCTATGAAACACGAGAAATGTTATTAGTATAAAAATCAAAATTGCAATTTTGACCAAAATTTGACACTGTGATGATCCACCATCCTCTTAAAGAAAACAAAGATTGTAAAAGAAAGGTATTACTCTCTCTCTTTTTACAGTAAACTAAATATATATTTTTTCCTCTACTAAATTATCATTGAAATGAAAATCTGCAGAAAATTTTGTGAGGTACAGAAAAAGTTCTCTATGTATATTTAGGTCAAAATATATTTGCGATATAATATTTCCTTTGATTGAAAATCAAAAATAGTAAATATAGATTAAAGTTGGCTGACATTTTATTACAGGTTGTGAGAAGAACATCAATAAGCAATATCTCACACGTGAATTCAAAAAAAAAATTGTAGAAAAGTCTTGACAGGATACATTTGACTCATTAATTTGATTCTTAAATAAAATGTGCTTGCAGCTACAGATGATATGGAATTTATACGATAAATAAAATGAATAAAATTTCCACTAATTATTTCATTTATATTTATTCATTTGTATGATACAATTTTCACGTTTTCTGAGATGAATCTTTTTAAAAAGGTGCAGCCCTCGTGAGTCGTCCTCTTACGCAATGTGGCACTCGAGACAAAAGAATTGTTGCAAGGTGTGACACAGAAACACGAGTCTAAGTGTGTATCTTGTAAAAAAGTGGAGTTAGCAATAGCTGTTTTGGTGAGGTCTTCCCACGCACCTTAGATATCCATGTGACCAGTTACGTCTTAATCAATCACTCCAGTTGGGAATACTGGATCATTGAGTGAACACATGCAAATGCATTCTGCTGAGAAAATATCGGATCAACATCATGTTTCTTGTGAAACAAGAAATCAGCCACGAAAACATTTCAAATTATAAACGAACCATATAGAGAAGAAATTTTGTTTAGTGCCAAGTTGTTTCAATGGTATAAGGGGTTTTCAGGGAGAAGAGTCATTGTTAGACTTGCTCAGACCACTTTATCTAGACTTAGGACTGGTCATACCAAGAGCTTCTTATTTAATGGGTCTGAGAAGACTTATGCTTCTTGCCGCTGTTCGGCTATGGCTTCTCCCTCCCGTATCATTGCATGTATAGGTGCCTCTGTGGGGCAATTATTGAAGGAAGATAATGTTGTCTTTAATTTAATTAAGCGACACGATCTCTTGTATTTTGGTTTAGTTTGTGGTCTAGGCCAAGTGGATAAGCAAAAACAACAGAGTCAATGTGGAAGGGGATGAACCTTCTGGGCTTCCGTGGTCAGTGATTAGTGACCAAAACTTTGCCACAATTCTTGATATGAGTGGGTTTTTAAACACATCAGTGGTCAGACTATTAATCGACATTACTACATTGAAGTACTAAAAGTACTTTTGCGCATAACTAGAGACCACTTTTTCCCATCTTTCTGGCAGTATATGAATTCAATGTCGGAAAAAAGGATATACCTTTTTGAGACAATCCAATAATCGACCCATTTTTGGTATCTCCATAAGAATGGAAGCGCTATTCACCGAGCTCACGTGCTATCTAGCGTAATAAATAATAATCGGTAGAGGCTATGCACACAGTGAATACGGCGAGTTGGGTAGAGCAATTAAGCATTTTTAGGTTGGTCTGGAGCATGAGGTTGAGCGTTTTTGTGCAACGAAATCACTTTATCGAGTCTCTTCTTGTATAGCGGCAGTTTTCCTCAACACAACACATCAACTACAGTCGACACCTATCTTCTGTAATGATCTAAATCGTTTTGAGCAGCTCATAAGAGATTACACTCAGCTGATATCACCCAATTTAGAGGAGAAGCTTAGAACCAAGGATATTTAATTTTGCGTACGATGTTGATGCATACTTGAACTTACCCCAATTTCTTCTGCACTTTGGATTATAGTACTGTATCCACTTTTAATTGCCAGTTACGATACGGTGCGAGAAAACTGTGATTATCTGCCATTGAAACAGTAGCTTACACGTGAGAAATGCCGCTCATTCCTAACAAGTTTAAACGTTTTGAAATTGCTAATCCATCTACTTGTAACGTTTTTCAAGATTATTAAGCTGCTAACATTGGTCTTAATCAAGAAAATCTTCCACTTTTTTGTCTTCAAACACTTTTTTGATGCATTAGAGTGGTTTTTTTTTATCCTCAGGTTCAAAATCATTATTTTAAAAGCGTCAAAACAAGCCGTTTCCAACATAACATTGTACCCATGAGTCTCATCAAAATTCCTGTGTACTTCAGCTGTAGATTTCTTTTGTATTAAATAGTTCAATAAAATTCCCCGAAAACGCAATTTATTTTGCACAAACCTGGAAATTTTGTGAACCAACAAAATAAAGCATTGTTTACACTATAATGAACTAACATACAATGAAGTTCAAGGTTACACGCAGTACTTCCCTGCAGATGCAATGCAATCTAAAATTACGTGCACGTAGGGAAAAAAGAACTTACTCAAGGTTCTATTATTTGCGAACTGGTTTATTTTCTAACTCCCTCCTATTTGTTCGTGCAATTTTAAGTTAAAATATTTTACTTTATAAGAATATTCTAAGATGTCACTTAATTTATTTTACCGAAGATATTTATTTATTTAATAAAAAAATATTTAAATTTAAATCATTCATCAGTTTAAGATGATATATCATAATATAAACTTATAATCAAAAAATAGAAAATATACTATAATTTAATTTCTCAAACTTTCATAATATAATTACTTCAGAAACTTCAATTACATTTAAAAATGCTTATTATTGTGAGATAATCATCATCTATCGTAATTGTTACAATGTTTTATGAATGAAAAATAATGAGTGTATGTGTTACCGTCAAAGCTCAAAAGTCTGGCTAAAAGTGCACATTACCTAGCTAATCTGCGAATCAATTGATTTGCTCCATTGAAAGTGTCAAGAGTTTTCCATATTTTAACTAGGTGATCTTAACATAAGTAATTTCCATAACGTTCAAGTTAAAAAACTTATTTAGCTCACTTCTGTTCTGTTAGAATCATAAATGTCTTTAATTATTGTATTTTCCTCAATTTTTGATATTTCTTGAGACATATGAAAAGAATGTGAATTAAAGAAATATTTCTATCATTGCATATCAGCAAGTCATTCTTACAAGAAACAGGATGTTAAAAAACTTGATAGCAAAAAGGTATAAACCATTTCATATATCCATCCTTATATTTGACATTACTAACCTGTGTACAAGGAAAAAATTCAACTAAACACAAACATTCCCCCACTATTTTCGATTTCATTTGGGACAATACGATCCTCCAAAAAACATAAAAGGAATTCCATACGCAAAGTTGTTGGTGAGCAGCTCATATTTGAACCTAAACTTCCTTTTTTTTCATTCGACACCTTCCCTTTTAATCATTTGAAATAAAAAAAAATATATGCAAGGACTTTTTAATAGGTCCTTAAGAAATAGTTTAATGAGTTGGTATTAAGGTTAAATTTCTAAAAGCAGTTATGTCAAACGTGTGGAAAAAAAACTATAAAATAAAAAGCTTCTAATACCATTCGTGAAGTTTTTGAAGAATTTTATTTATAACTTTCGAAGTTTTAATTAATTTATTAACCTGGAGTAGGAAAAATAAAGTTATAAGAGGATTAAAAAAGTTGATGATTTTTGCATTACTTTTCGATTCCTCATGTTCTAATACCTTAGCAGGTATTATTATTTTTTATTTTATTATAACGAAGGTTAAAGGGAAAAAAATCTTTTAGTGATTCTTTATGGTTATGTTTGATTTCTTTTCCTGTAATTTCATTTTTAATTTAGAAATCATACCGAAGTGATTAAGTTTAATTAATTGGGAAATTATTATTCAATGATAATTTAAATTGGGAAATAGTAAAAATATATTAACAAAATATGTGTGTGTTAAAGAAATGGATGTTGATTCTTTAAAATATTTATTGGCTCCAGAAATATTTCTATAAAATCAAAATAAGTTCATTTTTATAAAATAGGTTTATTAATATTTTGTATAATATTCATGCAATAAAAAAAGTATAGACAAATTATCTCCAGAATAAAATTGTGTTGATATACATAGCTAAAAAATGTATCTTTTTAAAATATTTTAAAATATTTATTTTATGTATACATTATTTTTGTTACATAATTTTATTAATATTCAAATATTAACATACCATTTTTTTTTAGTATTCTTTATATATACTATAACATCTGTTTTTTATCTTCCTTTTTTTCATATAATTTAGAGATAAAGTTCGATATAGATATGTGTGATTTTATAACATTTTAATATAACATTATTTTAAACAGTTATATTTAGATATAAAGTTTACTTTTCTAACTTTGATGTTATCATCAAACAAATTAAACTAATATTGTAATGTTAAAAGATGAATTTGTTGTAAAGAGAGAGTCGTTTCAATTCATTAACTAATACTAAAATGCAGTATGGTGTTGTTTCGACATCAAAGCATGTTCAGTAGAATCTTGTTTTTTGTGGTCCTTTTTTTATGAGATTTTATTTTTGTGTGATCTTTTTTATACGGTATTTGAATTTCAATGAATTTAGCACCACTGTAACTTTTTCAATTGCTTTTTAAGCGTGTTCAATTGCTTTCTCTGAACGCGCTAGCAGCCCGCGCTTGATTGAAGACAAAACTTTCAATGACAGTGGCATTATGAATAATTTGATAGATTAGGAAGACGGACAAGAAAACAGAATTCTTTAAAAGAGGATAAAATATATTTCTGGGGATCCTGCATTCCAACAAATTGCATATACTATTTTCCGAAAGGAGTTTGAAGTTCCAATAAGAGTTATATCATGCATATCTGGTCATCAAAACGTTTACCAGCAATTGTCCAACTAATCGTCGCTCGTAGCAAAAAACTGATCACTTACTTTATGGTGCCAAAAAATAAACCAATTTAAATTTTATCTTAAAATGATGAAACCGAGTTTAAACGTATTCATCACAGGAAGATAAGTGTTCTGGATTGCGATGAGTAGTGACAAGCATTATGCATGTGTCTTTTGAAAACTTATCCATGTATACAAAAAGAAATTAAACGTTTTTAAAATGCTTCCATGTTTAATTTAATTATTTATTTTGTTTGGAAGTATTTTTTCATAAACTTCGTACATAATTGACGTATTTTCTAAGTAAGATTATTTTATGTGGCCCCTATTCGCCGCATTAAAAAAAATCTGTTGGATGTCGGCAAAGTTGTTTAATATATGTAAATATTTATCAAATTTTTGAATATTTTTTTGTGCAGTTTCCTTTTATGCTGACCCTATCTACCGCCCCAAAACAGGTTTTACTATACATTATTTTTTAAAGAACTGGAAGTTTTGATGATAGTTTTTTTGCCTATAAATTTATTAAATACGTTGAAAGAACTTATGCAAAAACACTTTTTGCTTAAATTGTGGCATTTTTCCCAAACATTGGTCTTAAGAGTTAGTAAATAAAATGTAACATCATTTTAAGTTACAATGTTGAGGTTTAGAATATAGTTAAAGTTTCGTGTGCGTAATTATGTGATACCTATTCCTATACATCAGAAAACCACTTTGTTAATATACAATAATACCCCGAACTTAAGGAAGAATGATACCCGCGTAAGTCGGGGTATAATTTCGCGCATAAATACCTATCAATTATTTTTAGTTTGGGGCAGAGACGAAAGCACAAATAGTAATGTAGAAAAGAAAATGTTTAAAAAAATCTTAGATGACACAAATAAAAAACATCCTATAGAAGTTATTTTGATGTAGAATTTTCATAAAACATGTGCCAAAGTAGTCTGCCGATCCACGATTTTTTTCCACGCAAAATTTCCTCGTAGCATGCAAACAATTTGTTTATTCCTTTTTTGTTGAAAAATTACATCTTCGTTCGAGTCTATATTTTCTAAAATTTCTAGCCTATTTACAATTAAATTGAGACCTTTTGTAAATTTTCAACCATTATTCGATCTTCTGATTTAAGGTATCCGACTGGTTGCGGTAACTTTTTTTTTAAATAGAAATATGGGGATTTTTTGTTGTTTTTAGATTTGGTTTAGTACATTTTAAGAAAAATATGCTAAAATTAAAAATAGAAGAAATTATTATTATTAAATTGGAAAAAAATGGGTAAAAATTGACAAAAAATAACATAAACACGGCCCATTCTGTACCAAATGTTTATAAACAAATTTCAATTTTTCAATTCTAATGTGTTTCTATGTTATTTATTTTTAAATGACGTTCAGGATAAGAGATATTTTCATTTTTACAAAAACTAGAGCAATTTTTTCAGTTATTATATGAAATTGCTTAAAAAACAGTGATTATATTAACAAAAGGAACCGTAAATTTTGTAATAAAACAGTGATCGATAAATCTGAAGGTAAAAACACTTCTACTATTATAATTCAGTTTTTGTTTTTAAAACACTTTTAGCATTCGGTGGCCCCTTTGAGTATTTAAAAAAAAACATATTTCGAGTAAACCACGTTTTAAAGTATGACATCTTACTTAAAGTGTTGGCATCTGTTTTTACTAAAACACTGGTAGTTTTTGTTGCAGTGAACGGAAAATGATATACTTGGTATTTTTATAAAGCTAATAAGATGGTCTATAAAATAAAATCATACAAAAAATTGTGAATTTTTGGCAAAATGCACAATTTTAGGGTAGTCGGATACCTTAATTGGGTCACATATTTGTGGGAATCAGGAGCTATGTGTAATGATATTACTACAACCTCAAATAAATGTTGTTGTTGTTTTTATCCCACTTGATCGACAGAAACACCTAGATGAAATGCGTTTTTAAATATTGAAGAACTGTAGCAGGGCTTGAGCAGCTGGCTCTTATGGCATACAATACAAGCGAAGATGTGGACCGGAGTGGCTTGGGTCACATTGCAATTCGGACAAAAAGGATAAACTTTAAAACCTGCCACTTGTTTTTGAGCTCGAGTATGTCCATTAAGGAACCTAGCAAGAGTAGTTTTATCTAGCCTACTTCCTGTCCCAAGCAAAGCAGCACCAGGACGGTTTCCTCCATATCACTGAAGTACGGGGGCCTGCTTCCAAAAAGACCTGATACACACAATAAATTATTATGGCTAATTGTCTATTCCGCATGATACGTCCGAACATGAGCATCAGTTAAACATGAAGTTGGGGATGAGTAATCAAGTTGTATAGCGCTCAAACAAAAGATTAATCGACGAGATTTGAAAATTGCGTATCTCCAAATTCCCGTAAGACCAGGTCTTTCTTTTCATCGGAATGAATATGCATATAACAGTAAAACTACTAGTTTATAAAATCTGAGAATCGATAAAACACGGATGTCTGCTAAAAGTATGAATTCATCTCACCGTACAAAAAAAGGAAAAAGAAGCAGCTAAATTGGTCAAGAATTTTTCACACATTTATATTAGTTTATTTCTTTCTAAATTTATGCATATGTGTTTCATTTAATTTAAATAGCATTATGTTGGTTGAATATTAGTCTTTTAACTAAAAATAGAAGAATTCAGTCAGTATAATCCTATTCAAAATGAGTTCCCTATATTTTCTAAAAATAACAAATGAAATTATTTACAAAAAGTTCTTTTTTGCATGTTACATTTAAGCAAAAAAGGAAATAGATTTAATTAAAGGAAGAGATGTAATGAATAGGAATTCGAAAATCTTTTTTTCATACAGATTCCAAAAGATTGCTGTTTAAACTCTTGTGAATGGGAGGGGGTGATTCTTAAACTTTCCAAAACAATTTCAACATCTGTGGTGCAGAAGAATCTGTCCAGAATTTATATAGATAATCGAGCCAATCTGAAAAATCTCTTAGTTTTAAACACCGATGTTTTAAACCGGTATTTTAAGCCTTAATTTTAAACACCACACACGAATGATTCCAATCCGAAAGTTTTTCTTAACCCTTCTGGACAGTCAGTTGCAAAAGTTAGCCGCAGAATGGACTCAGAAGTTATTTTCTTCTCTCACAATCTGAAAAGCACGGCTTCGTATACTTCTCAATAAACGAGAAACGTAAACAATCGCCAATCCTTTCACACTATTTGTTATTTTTTTCCCCATCAAAACTCCCTTGGCACCAACATAAAATGGAATTAATAGAAAAAATAAGCCATTTACTGAGAACACTTGCATCCCTTTCCCTTTCGTCTCATCTTCGCTTCCCACCATCTCAAACAAAAAGCAATCATTTGAAATCCTCCATAAGGGATAAAATATTCCAAATATATGACGATATTGATTGGATGGTTAGGATGAGTTGCCAAAATTACATCTAAGCTATTAGAAGAAACGCCGTGCTCCGTTCCTTAATTTTACGGGATTTTTTTCTGTATTTTATTTAAATCGTTTAAAGTTTAAATTTTTTTGCCTTTATAAGGCGATAGCTAGAGTGGGAAAAAGGATTAACGAACTTATTTCCGAATCTCTGATGTTCTGTTATGTTCTTAATGAGTTTTTCCGAATTCCACAAGTTCTTATGCCGTGACAGAGTTCATAAGGTGAGGATTTTTTATTAATTATTGATTATTTTAATCCATTAATTTTTTTATTCGTCTCTTGATTTTGATTAATAATTTTTGCGGGAACACACCTCTTTTTCTCTCGTTTGATTTGTGTTGATGAAGTAATTTAAAGAGAAAGAATCATATTCTTCAGGCCTTAAAATTAAAATAAGTTTATTAAGCTTATTTTAAAGAAAAATTAATTATAGTAATTATATGGAAAGGGTAAAATAATTTTTTCACTCAAAAGAAAAAAATAAATCAAAAATTGTATTCATACACCGCAAGAATAATTTTGATCAATGAAAAGGAACTCTTTGAAATATTAACACTATAAGAGCTATTATGATCATTTTAATCCAGTTTTCAAAAGATCCACTTCCTATGATTTTTCTCTCTCTTGTCCACTAATGTCCAAAAACTAAGAACTCTAATATATGAAGTTCTCGAAACAAAACAAACAAGACATATTCTTTAAGCTCATTTATGTAGGAAAGGGATGCAAGTTTTTTTTATTTTCTTGATTCTTATTTGAATTGTAAGAGATGGCACCCCTAATAGAAACCACGTGAATCTTCGCTGCGCGATACGATGAGGTCATGTGTTTATGAGGTGGCAGAAAAGAAACTGGGAGTTCAATCAAAGGTTGAACGAAGGAAGGTCAGATGAAATCGGTCTCTCCGTTTTTTTGAGAAAGAAGGCGTGTTTTCGGAATTAGCATGGTGCTATCTCGAATTATTTAAAATCCCTTGCAGATAGTAAAATGTTTTAGTTGTGTTTTTAATAAATTAGGTGATTTTAACTCTCTGTGATTATTTTAACATTAAATTTGAACCTTCCCCTAGACGCCGTCCCACAAATTAGGGGTTCGACTGAGATTTTAAACTATTCAAAGTTTTATCTAAGAGCACTTTTTAAAAGTTTTACCTCCTCATCGATTTTTAATTTCCTGAGTGGTACATAGGCCTTGCCTTGCATCAAATAGAGAACCGGAGAAGCCTTAAGCTGGGTAAGAAATTTTACGAGCGATACGGAAGTCTTACGAGCGATACGGAAATACTTCAGCAAGAACAGTCAACAAGAGGAAGGGGTCTATTAACTTGGTTAGAAACACAGAATCTTGGCGAATTTCCACGTCAGCTGCAGTCAACCAAAACTGGAAGCCCAGTGACTCAACGAGATACTGAACGAATTGCACGGAATTACCTTGATCATTGAGGTCAACACTGACGAGAGAACCTTTGGAACTGCATTGAATTGCGAGTTATCACGAAACAAGATTTCCTGTGTCACATTGAGGTCAACGTAAAGTGTTTTCAGAATTACATTGAATTTTGCTAGTATCCTTTTTTGGTATTGTGTGAGTAATAGGCGAAAATTAAATAAATCATTTTGTGTGTATATTTCCTGTTCTGTGAATCTGAAATTGAATTTTGAAGTACTAGGTACTATTATTGGTTTAATTGCAGACACAGATATTTAATGTTCTTTTAGTTTTGGATTAATAACTGAGTACTTTCCGTGTTTTTTCTTAGTTATCTATTTTTGATAAATGAGAGGAACGCGTTTTTTTAATAAAAATAAAATTTATATTAACTGTAATATTGTTGTGTTTTGCAAAAGGATTTAGGTTCCGGGAATTCTTTAGAAAGTCTATTTTTGTCCATAATTGTTTATAATTGATAACTGCATCTTATTTAAATTATCTTTGGTTTCTGTTTAGGTGAGTAAACTTTTTGCGTGTCATTTTAATAGTTTTGTCTCATTTAACTTGGGTAAAAATTTAAGTTGTTATCTGGGTCACTACTCTGAGTATAAAAATGGCATTCTTACTCGTGAAAAAGAAAGAGGATTTGATGTCGCTCGCCGAAGATTTGGATCTTACTATCGAAGCAAGTATCACACAATTGAAGTTAAAGGAGCTGATCGTAAAAAGCCCAGATTACGTTGAAGACGATGTTAAAAAGATGCTTTATAGTATAGTGGAGGAACGTACAAAAAGAGAAGAGAGAGAAAGAGCTGAGAGAGAGAGGGCTGAGAGGGAGAGAGAGAGAGAAGGAGGATATGCGAAAGGAAGAGAGAGGAAGACGAGAGTACGAATTAGAGAAGTTGCGAATACAAGCACAACAGATTGCCGGTATGCCGAATAACGCCTAAAACGTTCAAACATCGAATAAACTGATTCACGAAACTTTTCATAAGTTTAATATGAAGGAAGATATTGGTTTGAATCTTACCTTCTTTGAGCGTCATGCAGAACTAACTTTCTTGTCGAAAAAAGATTGGGTTCAAAAACTTATAGGGTTAATACCCGTCGAAATTGCCCATCTGATCGCAAGAGAACCAACTGATAAGTGTAATGATTACGATCATGTAAACGATTTACTCTTACAAAGATTTAAATTATCTCCGGAAAAATTTCGTCAGTTATTTTTGTTCCACCAAAAGTCCTATGAACGAACATGGCAAGATTTTCAACACGAATTACAGACGTATTTTGATGGATCGACTTTGGGCTTAAAAGTTAACACCTACGACAAATTATGAGAATTAATCATAGCCGATCAAATGAAGAAGAGAGCGCTGTATGATTTTCTGGAACACTTTTTGGACGAATGGTCTACTATCAACGCATCTATTGAGCTAGCGAAAAAATTTGAAGATTATGAGGACGTCCGAAGAACTATAGGGCCAAAGCAGTTAAACTCATTTGCTAAGAGATCGAACAATAACGATAATTGTTCTCAAAGACAAGAGCGTTTCCACCTTGGAAATAATTGGAATGATAGAAAATGCTTTCAATTGACGAGAATTTACGATAAAAGATTTAAACAGATAACATGTAGCTACTTGAGGGGACCAGGTCACTATGCCGTAGATTGTACAAAGTGCAACGAGGGTACGAAAATCAATAAATCTTCAGGCTCTCCAGTCCAGATCTGTTCTCGAATTCAGCAAGACAGAATTAAGACCAGGAAAATAACCATCGGAAACAAGACTTTTGAGGCTCTAATTGACACTGGAAGCTCAGTTTCGCTCATTCGTGAAGATGTAAGCAAAGGAATCATCGAGCAATCGAAGCTCTCGAAGGACATTGTCGTGTTATCTGGATTAGGAAAGTACGAAGTCAAAACAAAAGGATCGTTCCAACGAGAAATTGGATTGGATGGAGAGAAATACTCCGTAATATGGCATGCCGTGCCCCTGCGCTGTATTTAGAGTTCCAGGCAGTGATAGGGTCGGACATTTTGGAACAGGCTTTTGTTTGCTTTGATAAAAAAGGTGTTTATTTCCGTAAACACGAAGAGAAGGTGTGGTTTGTGAATACACAGGTTTATGAAGCAAGAACTGAAGACACGAAATCGAAGTTAAACATGTTATGAATCCTCGAATTAGAAAGGAACTCTCTGAACTAATCAATAGCTATACACCTAAGAAGACCGAAACGACAAATGTGTCCATCAGAATTATCCTGAGAATTATCCAGTTTACCAAACAGTAACCCGTTTGTCATTTCTGGAGAATCAGGCCGTCAACAAGCAGATCGACGAATAGTTGGATAATGGAATCGTGAGACCAAGCTCTTCTGAATATGCAAGTCCAATCGTGTTATTCAAGAATAAAGACGGTACCGACAGGCTATCCATTGACTATAGGAAAATGAACTGAAAACTAGTCAAGGATCGCTTCCCCTTGCCACTGATAGAGGACGTATTGGATAGACTTCAAGACGCCAAAGTGTATTCCACGTTACACTTAAAAAATGGGGTTTTTCATGTCGACGTGAACGAGGATTGCAAGCATTTCACCTCCTTTGTTGTACCAGACGGGCAGTTCAAATTTAATAAGGTACCTTTTGGTCTCAGTACAAGCCCAAGCGTATTCCAGAGATATATGTACAGCATTTTCAGAGAACTCATGCGAAAAGGCATCGTAAAAATTTACTTGGACGATTTGATCATTCCAGCTAAAGATGAGGAAGGTATGGAAAAACTAAAGAAAGTGTTTGAGGTCGCATCCAGATATGGGTTAGAGATCAAGTTTGAAAAATGTCAGTTTCTAAAACGAATTGTGGAATTTTTGGGTCACGTTGTCGAAAATGGAACGATGCGCCCTTCAGTTGCAAAAACGATAGCTGTCAAGAAGTTCCCTATACCAACGACTGCCAAACAAGTCGAAAACTTTTTAGGACTCACTGGCTATTTTTGAAAATTTATTCCGTCGTACTCTAAAATATCGAAACATTTGAGTGATCTAATTAGAAACGACAATCCATTTGCCTTTGAACGACCTCAAATAGAAGCGTATGAAAAGCTCAAGCAATTATTGACTGAAAGTCCAGTATTAAGTATTTTCCAGCAGGGAAAAACAACCGAATTGCACACGGACGCAAGTCAACAAGGCTACGGAGCCGTCTTACTCCAAGAGGCAGAAGATGGAAAATTGTATCCTGTTCAATACATGTCTAAGAAAACTACTCCGGCAGAGGAGAAGTAAAGCAGCTATGAACTTGAAGTTCTTGCTGTTGTCAACGCTTTAAAGAAATTTCGTACCTACCTTATGGGAAATAATTTCAAAGTCATAACGGAATGCTCAGCGTTTCAAAAGACTATGGACAAAAAGGATTTAGTTACTGGTATAGTGCGATGGGCATTATTGCTGGAAGAGTTTGATTATGAAATTGTGCATCGTTCCGGCCAGAGAATGCAACATGTGGATGCCCTTAGCAGATATTCAGTCGCAATAATTACTGACGATACTCTAACCGCAAGATTAAAAAGGGAACAACAAGAGGATGAATACACCCAGAGTCTAAGGTCACTGACTGAAACAAACGGCAATTCAGTCTTTTTCGATAAAAACAAAATACTTTACAAATATGTTGAAGGTCGTGAATTGATAGTTGTACCAAGAGATATGGGAACTAAGATAATAAAGTTAGCACATGAGAAGGGGCCATATAGAATAGTTAAAGTAAAACCTAGAGATAGATATGATTAAGAGAAAGTGAGTGATCACATGAGGGACCTAAGATAACAAATTCATCTGCTGATTTAATGGAATTTTACTCACCATGATGGTGTATTTTTATAAAAAGCGTTTCCTATTCTTTTTAAAAATATAATGTGTAATAATGTTTCATTTTTGAGAGTTGTATCCTTATTTTCAAATTTGAATATCTATTGTGGAATTTTTATCTCTGATTAGTAATAACTTTGCAGAGGCCTATATTTTATTGTATGGTATGAAAGATCACTGAAGTCAGTGATTCCCAGGATGGCCGAACTTGTAGGAAAGGGATGCAAGTTTTTTCTATTTTCTTGATTCTTATTTGAATTGTAAGAGATGGCACCACTAATAGAAACCACGTGAATCTTCGCTGCGCGATACGGTGAGGTCATGTGTTTATGAGGTGGCAGAAAAGAAACTTGGAGTTGCACTAAAGGTTGAACGAAGGCAGGTCAGATGAAATCGGTCTCTCCGTTTTTTTTGAGAAAGAAGGCGTGTTTTCAGAATTAGCATGGTGCTATCTCGAATTATTTAAAACCCCTTGTAGATAGTAAACTGTTTTAGTTGTGTTTTTAATAAATTCGGTGATTTTAACTCTCTGTGATTATTTTAACATTAAATTTGAACCTTCCCCTAGACGCCGTCCCACATTTATTAAACAAATGATGAAGAAGAAAACAGATGGCGTATGTGTGATTCCATTCACAACAACGATTTTTGCTCACTGTAGCAATTACAAAAAGTACTCTCTTTACAAAAACTTGATACTATATGATTAGAATGACAATTAATGCATTCTATGCCTCCCATGAGATGAAATACAGTCCGTACAACACCTAGGCATGTTAAGCATCAAATTATCGAGCTGATCTTGGGAAATGTTACTCCCCTTAGCAAGTAATGCCCATCGAAGTTCTGGTACACATGCAGGACGTGGTTGAAGGGCTAAAACTCATTTGCCAATCATGTGCTACACATACTGTTTCGGATCAAGCCAGGTGAGAATGTTGGCCATTTTATTGAGGTAATAATAAACTCAGATTGGTATTTGTTTACAATGCTTCCTTGATGAAAACGGGCATCTCATCCATAAATACAAATTATGTGCTCATGGCACACCTAAGCAAACGTAAATTATGTGCTCATGACACACCTAAGCAAACGTAAATGTTGTTTCAGAATTGTGTCCCTCTATGTTTGGCCTGCCATAGGTCTGATTTGAGCAGGGAGATCTATTCAGAAGCCCAATAAAATTTCCACCAAACGACCAATCTTACATCATCATAGCTATGTAGTTCATTGACGTACGGGTACCTGGCGTTCTCCATATGAAAGCCCGAAGTGAGCCTTCAATGTAAACCTACACTAGTCGAAAAAAATTACACAAGCCCATTATAACCATGTATACACATACACACATTGCATGTTCTCTACTACAGGCTAACCATTGAAGATAATGAGTTGCCGTGAGCAAAACACATATGAAAAGCCTGCGAGCATATAGACTAATATGCCCCTAACGTTCGTTCACTGTTTGTTTTGAAACTGGGGCTATAGATAGCTGACGATACAGGTCGAATGCTATACTCCCTCTGTTTCTTTTTGGGGTATTGCAAAACATCGGTCTGAATTCAGCGTTGTAACTCGGTGCATATATGTATTGTAAAGTCTACTGACATTTCCGTCATTTTGGGAATTGTTACCAAAGCCTAGAGATGACACTTTGGGTAATGCTAAGTTCTCTTCTGATACTTCCATCTGAGTGCGCTATATTCCATGAAGTCATTAAATTTACATTGTAAAAATATCTTCACGCTTCCTCTGTGTCACAACAATTCGGATATATGACTGAGTGGCTTTCAAAGCTCTTGTGAAGAAATTTACTTCTTTGTCACCTTTCCTTATATATCTCTCTTACATTGTACGTACTATCGGTGTCATCTGGTAGCTTCCTGTAATTTACATATTATTATTTAAGATATGTGTGATAATTCTGCTAGTGAAATGTTTAGTCTAGAGTTCAATTTACAAATGATTCTGAATAACCCTTAATTTATGGACATTAGTATATTTTAGAAATCACGTTTCTTCAAAGTTTTAGTTCTCAGTAGCCATTTTACAAAATGTGGTATTTCCTTTGGCGAATGTGTTTGGCCTTAAGAAAAGGAGGTTAACCGAGGATTTTACCAGGACTCATGCATTGTTATAAATGAAATATAAACATGACCAGACCTTAGTTTACGGTTTTGAATCCTTGAACGTAATTTTCATTTCACAGAAAATCTTTTGCCGTAAAATTACAGAATGCATCCAATGGAATAATCAAAAATAAATAATTTATCAGAACTCATCGTTTTTCTCCGAGGTCTCTTGGAATATTTTCTAAGAAAACTCGCTATTTTGGGATCATAAAAATAGATCCCAAAATATATTTTCAGAAATTGGCGGAATATTCCAATTTTGGATAAGGTATTATTAATGCAAGTTCTATTGGGTGCACTTAATAGCAATCAAATCAATACATACAATGCTTGAGATAGATTAAAAGGAGAATAATAAAATAATAAAATTATGTAAATAAGAAGCAAACTATTGGCATAAAACTTTATTGCGCTTGGAATTATTCTAGTGAAACAATTTCTAAGCAACATTGTGTTCGCAGTTTAAATATTATTATGATAATAAATTTGTAAGGACAATAATGGAAGTATTTATATCCATGCATTAAGAAACGACAATTTTATTTATTTTTTCTTACTGCAAAAAAGCAATTAATTTTTCAAACAGTACAGCATAAGCAGTGTATTTTGAAGAAGAGAGAAAGTAATATAAACCAAGTCTCATCAAAAGAAGATATTATTGCAATGACGAGTTCACAATGCCATCCTGTCAGCAAATAACACAAATACATCATTTATAAAATTTTAGAATTGTCAAGTTAATCCTTCTCCATTTAGGGATTCGCAATAGGAGTTACGGAAAGGGAGAGATGCTATAATTTTTCTAAAACAATATTTTATCGACCTCGGAAGTGCACTTCAAGCTCCCAAATTAACTTACAGCTTGGTAGATGAGAAAGAAAAGAACTCCCAATAAATGAGAGTCAATTCCATTACTGCATTACATTGTTTTCTTTTGCTTCAGCAATCTTCCAAAACAAACCAATGATGTGCAAAATAGATATAGTATACGAGATACACCTTCAAGCATGTATCTTGCGGGTTTTTCGAACTTTTCTTTTTCTTTCTTGTCAGCTTTTCTGCATGGATAATTGTAATAATCGAAAGTTTTAACTTCTTTCTTAAGGGCACTCTTTGCACTTATTAAATTCATGATAACAATGAAGGTATAATAATTACAGTTTATTAATAATAAAAGTAGAAAATATAATACCCACTACCCACCAACATTGCTGGTTATTTCATGGTAAAGTATGATAATATATTATTTTAAGTTATTGATATCTATATCCTATAGCATATTCGACTGCATCAAAAAACACTCTAATTTACATCACCTTTTAGATTTCAAAAGAACATGAAAATCTATAAATTAGAATTATATATTTATCCTTTGTCCTCTTCCATAATACCTCCTCCTCCCCTTGAAAGTTGATTTCCTCGAAAGCAGCCTTAGAAGTTTCCTACTCAACAAAAGATATATACTCTTCTAAACTTCAAGTTTCTTAATCTAGTAGTTGGGGAAAAGGGATCGAAGATCCTTGTGCCCATTGAGTATAAAGAGGTTCACTCATTTAAAATTTTCGACGTTAAAACACTTCACGTTGGCTTGGAGTGGTAGTTAAAAGAGGGGAGTTCCACTTTATGTGACATCCTCTTTTCTTAACACTAGGACGTCCGGTATTTCGATTACCCTTTAACGTCCACCGGTGTAGTTTTGACACAACACCGCGATATAAAATATATGAAATAATTGTAATACTAAGACATAATTGCAGGACTACTGTTCAGTAGGGTTTTGTTTTAAGAAATTTAATATTATTTTTCATTTAATTATCATATATTATGATCCTTTATATCATAAAAAATTGGCATTGACATTATGTTTCGCGATGCTTATTGGACAATTTCTCTGCACCAAGACATTTCTAGTCGTAAATGTTCCAGGAACATTACTAATATCCGGTTTCCATTATATGCCATCCCTAGCGACATATATATCAGGATTTACTGGAATATATTATCAATTTCTCCTGCAATTTCTCCATATGCTTTGCAGTCACTTTCACTCATTTGCATGACTTCACCGGAATCTAAATTATAACACGAAATCTTACCACCTTACGATTTATTCCCAGGAAGCAATTGCAATAAGTTAGCTATTTCATCAAGGCTTGACCTTTTTATGAGTCATCGTTTCATAGTGTCTGCTCAGCACAAGGTTCGAAAATAGAACGAAATGTTTTTATAAGCAGATAAGCAAATGCTATATTACGAAATACTTAGACTCCACGATTTTAATATAGCGGACACATTTTCACTGTGAACCCAATAACACTGCATTCAAGGTCAAATAAATGTACGATACTACTTCCGGAGATTTGTTTTACTAATGTTATATTCTTAGTAAACTGTCTTTCGCTGAATGACAGCTATTTATAATGATAAATTGTCTTGGTGTCGAAGCGACACCAGTAGACGTTCTAGGTATATTTAGCAGTAAAATCTCTCCCAATTAACCTTGAGCCACAAAACTTTTTTTTGTGTGTAATCACTATGGAAAAGGATTAAAATCCAAGAGAAAGTTTCAAAATCCCTGCAAAAATGTGGAAAGAGAGAACAAACTAAGCAGGCTCCGGTGTCCAATCGACAACAATGTACGTTCTAGTTTTAAACGAGCTACAGAATTACAAGGAGCCATTCAAAATTTCCCACACGATGGTACTAAAAACTCAAATCAAATGAATTATTTTAAAAGTATCCATCTTTGAATATCACGGTAATTGAATCCTTATTCAGTTTGGAGAAGCACATTATACAAACTTAGATACTGATTATGTTGTTCAAAATTTGAAGCAAAATAAATTCATAAAATATTTCTAATCACCTTGCTCGATAATCATTAAAATTTGACTTCTTTCATAAAACTGTAGATTAAATTCTTGTGGTTTACAAATATTTTTTTTCAAAAAAAAATCACTCATTCAAAATCATTAAGAAAACCCACCATTTATGATTCTAAATGCAATAAAAGCTAGTGCGCTTAAGTAAGGGAAAAACTTGAATTACAATCAATTTATTAAAATGAAAATTAGAGAACCACAAGGATTCCTTAAAAATAACATAAATTATCCTTACAAATAACTCAGAATTTTTGCAACAACTGTCTGCAGATATATCTATTATTTAAATTATTATAATCAAATTTAGCCAATGTGTGAGACAAGTTACGGTATAACGTATTGCTTCTACTCCCCCTTCTCAGATTAAAGAAGTATCTTCGCAACTAGCTCAATTATCGTTTAAGGAACGTAAACTACCCCACTTTAAAGAAATTCCCTACCAGTTTAGAAGGTCTCGATGTATCAGGAGACATGTAATTACACGATTACTTTCATATCATATCCTTTCTGTGCGTTAAAATATTTTTTAAAAAAAATGGGAGGGAATGGAATAAAAGTAAAATAGGTTTTGTAGGCTTTTCCTCTTTGAGGAAAGGTGACGAATGCCTGGAGGAAAGTTGTATGGAAGGGATCCGACTTCTTTAAGGAGATAATCTTTGTAATTTTTAAGGCAGTAACTTGGAATACTCTGTTTTTCAGTTTTGTAAAATCGAGGATCAATATCACTACCGTGTTTCCTCTGAGAATTTTTTCTTACAACGTTTTTTTTTCTTCTGCGCAATGAAAGTTGCTTCCTTAATGGATTTGAGAGGATAGTTTTTAAAAATTTGATATATAACACCACGATGTGAAACAGACAGTTTAAGTTAAATAAATTGCATTACTTTTTATTTAAAAACGCGTTTATATTTTGAGTGGGAGAGAGTGAGTGTTTACTAATATAGTACTATAAAGCAATACAAAGGGTTATTGGTGATAGACCCCGTAATTTCACCTCATGGGCAAGTGATGAGGATGACAGGGGAGCTGTCACTCAAATCATCTTTTCCAATACCATGCAGACATAACAAATTTGAGAAACGACAGATTTAAAGTACATCAGCACTTCTACATGGCGGGTCTTCAGAGGCATTTTGCCTGTGACTCCATAACACCGGTCATGACCACTCGACAATGAGTCTGTGGATGATCTATTTATAGTTTTAATCAAAACGGACATATAAATTAATGAACTCTCCTTCATGGCGCAGATGGCCTTAGAGGCCAGCAAAACAGTTTTTTAAGTGTCCCTTCTACACTTGGCGGCTGAGCGAGACGTCCCTCCCAATATTTTGGAGATGGGCAGCACTCTATTGTCCAGATGCTTGTGCAGACCTCTTTCTGGCTTGTGAGACAGAGGGTGTCTAATTGTTTCGTGATTTTGAAGTTAGTTTTTAAAGCTATTTTTATTACAATCATGCATAGTACTCAAAATAAGTTTGTTCTGTGATGAATTACAATATATATCAGTGATGACTCTACATTTGAAAATACTTTGTACTTTTCGTGTTTCCTGATTTTTTTCTCTTATGATAATTTGCCAGTGCATTTTCCTTTTCATTTTGTGTCATATTAGCAATTTTGGTTGCTTTAGTTAAGTTTCATTTTATTGTTAAAACTGGCTCTTTTTCGTATAGTTTGGTGCATTTCTTTCCTTAGATCTTATCCTAGGTGGCCTTACGTGTTTCTTAATTAAAATTTATTAGGGGAAAGAGGTAGTTTAAAATATGTAGTTGTCTTAGACCAGGTTGTGTTTCTCTTAGAGGTATTTCTGACGAAGAATTAAGTTGTAAGGACTGTATTTAAAATAAATTAAACTGCAAGCTTGCTACCAGAAGAACTTCATTAACGATGTTGTAACCCGATTGAATTCTACACATTTCATACGAATATTATTCAACTTCTATTGTTTTTACTTATAAATTTAATATGTTGCACTTAATTGCATCTTAAGGTAACGAACGCTCTCCTGTTTCTTTTAATTTTAAGTTGTTGTGAAGAACCAAAATTCTACAATAATCAATCATCTTAATATAACACACAATGCTTTTAAATCTTTGGATGGAACTGTTTGCACAATCCAAACACATTCAATTTTGAAACGTAACTGAAGATTACAAATAAATCGTACGTTTAATGCATATGTGTTACTGGGATATGAACATATTTATATGTATATAAAAACTAAGTTTTTTTAAAACTTATCTACAACTATATTTCTTTTGTCCGTTAATTTTAAATACATTACAATTTCTGAATACTTTGTTATACATTCATTTTTAATTATTCTTTGTCTATAAACATTACAACATTATATATAAATTAATTTGCGAAAAAGTGGACGATAAAAAAATTGCAATGAAAACTAAACGACTTTAGTCAGAAAGATCAGATTTTTAAAACAAATCCTTAATTCTACTTTACAAAAATTTTTTACAAAATGGGTAGATTTGGATTTGTGACCAATGTCAATTAATATTCTCTAATGTCTTTAAAAAAAAGATCCATAGATTCTAAATAGTCTTAAAAGCTTCCATGTATACGAATATATATTATTTTTATTAGAGGATTATATTTCTTTTTCTCGATGTTTGACGGATTATTTTAGAATAATATTTCTAAGAAGCAAAAAATCTATTTGTATAGCTCAAAGTATTAATTTTGCTTCTCTCATCAGACATACTGTAAAACCATAAATTAAGAAATCGCCTTGTTATAGTTATTTTTAATGACTATATTATATTTTTTAATATAGAATAGGAAAAAAGACTTGAATTAAATCAATTTTAGTGAAAGAGAAAGATAAGCGTTGAAAATAAAATTAAAAAGAAAAAGGAAAGAAAAAAAAACTATAACGTATGTTTCGAATTAATTTTCAAATAAAAGAATAAAATTTTCAGAAAAATTAAATAAAACTTTAAATTTTCTTTTATTTACAAGAACAGGAAAAACCAATTTTATTTTATTTACAACCTTTTTTAAAATGTCACTAAGTCTCTAAAAATTTATACACGTAAGAGGTTCTCCTTTTTTTTTTTAAATGACTCTTTCCATATTCTAAAAAAAGTACTAAAAATCAAAAATGTAAGTGAACCTGTTATTTTTCTTCCTATGCATCGTTGACCTTTCACAATTGTACACAAATAACTGAATTAATTATTCAACAGTGAAGTATATTTATTCCTTTCTTTTTATATTTTTTGCGCCGTTTAAGAATATTAAAAAAAGAACAGCTTGGAAAATTTACTTTTTTTCTCTTTTCGTTAAATTTGTTTCTTGTGTACCAAAATAATATTTATAAGCTTTTCTTTCTAGTTATATTTACATTTTCTAAAATAATTGCTGAATGATTTTAAGTAACCTCTTAGCAGTAATGTCCTTCCAGTAGCTCTCTGCAGTTAAAAATAATTCAAAATCTTTAATATTTTAAGCTCAACGACGAACTTGTCTTCATTAATTCAGTATATTTTGCTACATCGCTGGCTTGTTCAATTAAAGTTATTTAAGTATTAGTATATAACAAACATCATAGTACACTAGTTATAAATTGCTTGTCAGACATTTCCTCCTGATCCGAGCATCTGCTCAAGAACTTCAGCGCCCAGGGTCGCGAAAACTGAAATGAGCACAGTAGGCCTTGACCCACCATGATAAAAGATGTAAATTTTTAGACAAAAGTAAATTATTTTAAAATGCAAATACATAATTTGAATATTGTTTCATATGTCTTTAAAAAACATCGCTAGCCATAACATACGGTAATAGCATCCATTTTTATGAAAGTAATGCTTTTAACATAACCATTTTTTGCTCACTTGGATTATATGTAAATAATTTCATAAATTTAAGATATTTGATTAAAATATTTTCATATATGTTTATCAAATTAAATAAAATTCCCCGTTCGAACTCTTAGTTTCTTTTAACAACAAATTTGCATCGTTTTTAAACGAATATTTACATTGTGATAAAGCAGTGTGTGTGGTCCAACGCTATTAGCCAACGCATTGCTTTAGGGGGGTGTGAGACTTTAAAGAAACCAAAACATTCTATGGAATTGTTGATGCTTGTGTCACCTGATCGACAGTAACATCAGATCAAGGTCCAAGAAATTCATCGCGGCGAAGGGTTAGAATTTTTGCTCCTGTCAGCCTAAGCTTTGAGCCCCATGAAGGTGACAGTATGGTTTTGCTCGGAAAAAACACGATAGATGGTGACACAATTCGGACCCCTGATTTAATGAGCACGTACTCCGTGTATACTCGGAGGGCGTATGGTGGCATCGGGCATCGAACCCAGGCTTTCCGGTCTGGAGTCCGATGCTCTAACCACTAAGCTAGCCACGGCCCGCTGGAGTTGTTTATTAACCAAAATAAATATGATTAAATGGTACAGAAATGTTTTCATTCGCGAATGTGTGTTCTTGTTTAATTTTCTGAAAGATTTTGACGTTGCCCGATGAAGAGTGTAATGCAAATATTTTAGACTAAGCGTCTAGGTTTTAAAAGTAAATGCTTAGTTCTCCCTCATAATGTAATTTTTAAGTGTAGTACTTATCTGAGTAAAATTAACAATTTCCACTCAATAAAATGCATATAGCTCTTTTCTATTAATTGAGCTTTTTCGTCCACTAAAGCACTTGCAGTAATATAACAAAACAAAGGCGCATGTGTTTTCTATTTATGTATGAGTAGTACGCAGAAATGTTCTGAACGAATTCTGCAAATCATTAATTTTAGATTATTACACGTGAAAGGATTCAAATAACCGAATGAATTTGAATCCTTTAAAACTCGAAAAATATTCTTCTCTCTTCTGTAAAATTAATTATGTATTTCTGGAAAACAATTGCTAAAATTAGCCGCAGAACGGAATCCAAAGTAATTTTCTTCTCAGCAATCTTGAAAGCAATGGTTCGTTTCCAGCTCATTAAACGAGAAGCGTGAACAAGCGCCACCACTATCTCACTATTTGTGATTTTTTTTCAACGAGCACCAACATATAAAATGGAATTAGTAGACAAAATTGTTCGAAGTCAGCTCCATTTGCCACCAACATTTGCTTCCATTTCTCTTTCTTCCCATCTTCGCATCTCAGACTCTTAAATAGAAAGTATTATGTTTTGGAATCTCCCGTAGAGGAAAAAAAGTTCCAAAAATGCGATGATAGTGATTGGACAAATAGGATTAGCTGCCAAAATTACTTCAAACCTATAAGTAGGAACGCCGTATTTTGCCTCTTAGTCTTAAGAATTGTTTGTGTTTTATTTAAAGTTTTTGTAATTTTAATTATTTTTCCCTGTCTGTAGAAAAAAGGATTAGTGAAGTTATTTGTGAATCTCTGATGTGTTCTATTTTGTTCTAATGAACTTTTCCAAATTCTACAAGTTCTTATGCAAGATTTAAAAAGGTGAAAACTTTTTTTAATCATTGATTATTTTAATCATCTGGTTTTTTTTTATTCGTTTCTCGAATTTGATTAATAAGTTTCGTGAGAGCACACTTTTTTCTACTCGTTTAGTTTTTGGTGATTAAAACTAAAATTAATTTCTTAAGCCTATTTGAATGAAAAATTAATTAATCAAAAATCAAATTATATAATATAGGTGTAGTTTTTTTTTCTCTATCAAAGAAATAAATAAAATTCAAAATTTATCTATACACTGCGTGAACATTTCTATGCAATAAAAAAAGAAATATTTTAAATATCAACGCTGAAGATATTGGGATCATCTTGAATTTCTTTTCCAATTTCCAAAAGCATGCATTTTCTATGATTTTACAGTTGTTGCATTTCAGAAATCATGTTTGTGCTCGATGTTTTTCTTCTCAGCAGCCATTTTGAAAAATGCCGTAATTCTTTCGGCATCGTCTAGGAATTTTTTTTACCGAAAAGTACGGTGGTTAAACTAGGATTTTTTTGTATTCGTGCGTTATTTTAAATAAATAAAAGAAGAAAAACGCTTAACACAGGCTTTTGCTTACAATTTCTAATTCATGAACGGAATTTTAGTTTTATAGAATTATTTCGTCACAAAATCACTACCACTAAATGGAATAAAATTTATGCGAGGTAATAACCAATAATATGCAGTTTTCTCCAGATCTCACAGTTTTCCTCCATATGTTTAGAAATATCTCATTAAAAAAACTCTCGCATAATTTTTTGAAATAGAACCAAATATATTTTCAGTAATCCGAGAAATATTGCAATTTTGGTGAAAAGTTATTATTGCTTCTTCTATTGTGTGTAGATGCACTTTCTTACATTCAAATCTATACAATGCTTCGAGTGTTAAGAAGGCTGCGGTAGCGTAGTCGTCAAGGTATTGGATCGTGGGTGGCATATCATGAGTTGAGTCCAGTATCACTAAAGACCAGTCGTGTAGGGGAAGAAATCTATAGTGAGCTCAAATGTTCTCCCTTTGGCGTGGTGTAGTGTGGTAGTTAGGAGAGTGGGTGCCAGCTCAGGTGTCGTCCTCGTTACTTGACCATTGTTCAAAATTACGAGGTCCGTCACCAAATGCCCTCGTATAGCAGGACCGTGTAATGTTAATATTCACTCTCAATTTAATATTAAGTTCCATTTTTGTACATTAGATTCACAAAATCTTACAAACTTCTTGATCTAAGCTCTTTATCAAAGTATTCGGATATGAAGCGAACTGATAATATAAAACATTGTTACATTTGGAATTCTTTAAAAAACACCGCTTCCATTCTAAAAGTTAATGTTTAAACAAATAAAAGAGGCAAAAACAATGAGATTATCTCTATAGATACCCTAAAAAAAGGTCCATTTTTTATAATTTGATAATTCAAAGGAAGCAATTAACTCTATTAGCAAACTTTTATAGCAGAAAAAAGTGTTTTGGTCGAAAATAAGGAAATTATTTTATCACCAAAACATGTGTTCGCAGATGGCATCCATGCCAACAAATAACTTCAATATATCACAGAAAAATTGTGTGATTTGTCCAATTATTTTTTTATCCACTCAGGGTTTTAAAACAAGATTCACAAAAAAAAGAGGAATTTTTACCCTTATTGGAACAATAGTTTTTCCACTTCAGAAGTACACTTGAAGTCCTCAAATCATCTTACGAAGGGGTAGATATGAAAGAAAACTCCCAATAAGGGAAAGCTTTTTCAATTAGTAAATTACATTGTTTTCTTTTGATTCAGCAATCATCAGTGGCAAACCAATGCTGTGCAAAACAGATATAGGGCACGAGACACCTTAAGCATGTATTTTGCGGGATTTCGGATCTGTTTTCTTTATTTTCTTGTTAACTGTAATGTATGGATAATAGGAACCATCGAAAGATTTAACTTTTATTTTGAGTCAATACGATTTGGTTCTTTCATTAAATAAATTCAGTAGAAAAATCAACAACTAGAATAGGAATTTTTCAAACATTATTTAACGTTATTTGGATTATTAATCCTTTTATATAAATTAGTTCTGTGTATTTTTGTTAGAAACTTATACAAACACGCTCCATTAATCGCATCGTTCTAAAATTTTGCACAGCACTTCGCTGATAATCAAAGAAGATGTAAGCATATTTCCGCTAAAAGAAAAGGCAAGAAACGGAAATGAATTCAAATTTATATTTATTGATTATTTTTCTAAATCCCTCTTGCTTAAGAAAGGATTTTCATGTGAATGCTCAAAGTCAGCAAATGCCATGATATGTTGCCAATTGTGGAAAAACGCCCTCCCTCATGTTATGTTTTGAAAACGACTCAACGAACAACTTTTTTAATTTAGTAGTGTAAGGCAGTGTTTCTGAAACATTCAATGCTTGCGACCCAATTTTCAATCATAATTTTCATCGCGCCCCCCTTCAAAGAATAAAAATATATCGAATGCAATAAATGATGCCCTTTTGACGTTAAAGCTACAATACGGGGTACCGTATTGTAGCTTGTAAAAACGGTACAAGTAATCAAGATAAGTATTGAATTCTGTATATGAAAAACCTATGTGTAGGTAATAATTACTAGTAATTTTTAAACTTGTTCTTAATTTAACATTGTGAGTTCAACTACCAAATACACTCATGTCCATAAATTAAGGATAATTCAGAATCACACAGAAATTGAACTCTAAAATAAAAATTTCACCTGTAGAATTATCACACACATCTTGAAGAAGAATATGCAAATTACAGGAAACCACCAGATGGCCGGATAGTACGTCACAATGACGAGAGTGTAAGAGAGGGGTACATAAGGAATGGTGGTAAAGAAGTAAAATTGTTCACAAGCGCTTTAAAAGCCTTTCAATACAATAACCGCATAATTATGGCACAAAGGAAGCATTTGGATAATTTTTTACGTGGTAGAATTATCGGACAACTGGAATGTGGACATACCAATCTGGAAGTATCCGAGGAACTTGGAATCACCCAGAGTGTCATCTCCAGGTTTTGGCAACGATTCCAAGATGATGGTAATGTGAATAGATGTTACAACACAGGTCACCCCGAGTTACAACGCCAATTGAGGACCGGTATTTGGCAGTTACTGCCAAAAGAAACAGACGGAGCACAGCATCAGACCTATCTCGTCAGCTCTCTTCAGCTACCGGTACGACAGTTTCAAGGCAGACCGTGTACAGACGCTTACGGCACATTGGTCTATATGCTCCTAGGCCTGTCAGATGTGTTCCCCTTACCGCAACTCACTGTCGCCTGCGATTAACCTGGAGTAGAGAGCATGCATTGTGGACACCACAACAGTGGTCTTGTGTGATGTTTTCCGACGAGTACAGGTTTAGTTTACAGTCTTATTCTCGCCGGACTTTCATATGGAGAGCTCCAGGTACCCATTACCACCAAGAGAACACCATTAAACGACACCGTTACGGTGGTGCAGGATGGCTCGTTTGGGGAGGAATTATTCTTGGTTCCAGAACTGACCTGCATGTTCAGAGTGTAACGATGACAGGCCACATCTATCGGGATGTCATTCTGGAACAACATGTACGTTTGTTTCGGGGCGCCATGGGTGCTGAATTTCTGTTTATGGATGACAAGCCCGTCCTCACCGTGCAAACATTGTAGACGAATGCCTTCAATCGGAGGATATCACCCGTATGGATTGACCAGCATACTCACCGGACTTGAATCCGATAGAGCATGTGTGGGATATGCTTGGCTGATGAATTGCAGCCGTCAACCCCCTCCCACCTGTCTACCGGAACTTCGGAGGCATTGCTTGATGAGTGGTGTAATATTCCCCAAGATCAGATTGATAATTTCAAAAGCTCAGCATGCGTAGGCGTTGTAAGGCCTGTATTGCATCGTCCGGGAGACATACTCCATATTAACCATCATTTCTAACAATATTACACTGTTTTTTGTAAATAGGTTCTTTTTGAAATTGCTCCAGGGAGTAAATATCGCAATTTTTATTAATTATGTCAACTATATAGCATCTTTTTGGCTCTTTACCTTTTGTTTAATAAATAGACTTTACAAATAAGTCAAATTTGTTTTGCTTCTGTCTCTTTCTTTGCCTGAACTTCATTATCCTGAATCTATGGACATGAGTGTACATTGTGCAGTACTGATAAATTTATAAGTGTATTATATCAGTATAAATTCGTATTTTATTTTTTATTATGTCCGAATGTATATTTTGTTTTGCTTCCATTCAGTAAATTTGTAATTTTTTAAATCCTTTTTTCTTGACTTTTCGATATATTCGCACCCCCCTCGCAGGGTTATCGCGCCCCACCAGGGGGGCGCACCCCACAGTTTGAGAAGCACTAGTATAAGAACAGAAGTTACTCAAATCGTCTCACAAAGGAGCTTTGCAGGACCCGTATAAGTAAGCCCCACAAACTAGTTTTTTAAAAAATTTAATATTAGATTTACAGACCTAAAATTTAGCAGGTGACTGACTTTGTTTCGGATTACAGATGTGTTATGAACGGGGGGCTTGCGGAAATTGACTTCTAAGATTTGAGGACTGATTGTGAGGCGCTATAAAAAAATCCCCGTTTTGTAAACTATTAAACCTACTAAATTACAATTCGTAAGCTTTTTTTTTCCAATAGGGATCTACTATAAACGAGTTTTGTGTAAATACTGTAACGAGTTTTTGTAACTCTCAAGGAGGTTGCGTGGATGTAATGGATTAATTTTCTCTTTCTTTAAATATTATTTCAACAGACTTGAAATTTATCAAACATGCTTCTTTTGTTGTGCAAATATTTTCTTAGAATGGGTTTTTCTAATAACATTAAGGACTAGGGTTACGAGGTGTTAAAGTATACAAAATTGTTAAATAACTAATGAAGCTGGTGGAGAACGGTTATTATTTTAAATACATTACGCAGTCTTTAAATCACGTTAACAATAACAATACTAAATGATGTGTGTGAACATGTAGTCGTAGAAAAATCAAAACAAGTTGCGGATTTTGGTTTTGAAAAAATGCGAAAATCGATATTGTAAATGGTATTCAATAATATGATGCGCAATTAAACACGAATTAATTGGAAAATGAAATCAGCCTGTTATTAGAACAGACAAAACAAATTAAATAAGCTATATTAACTGGACATTTAAGGTTACAATAACAAAATTTACAATAAAAATAATAAATTTTAAGTTACAAAAAAACCCCCTAAAAACACCCTTTTTTCATAGTTAATCGAACTAAGTTGTAACTTAATCTTTCAGTCGCCAAATCTGGAAATGGGATATGAAATTAGTTGCCAGATGTGGGATAGAATCTGAAAACGGAAAATCGTTAATCCTGATAATCCTGATCAGGACAATGGAACAAAATGATTAAATTATTGTACTGTCATCGGTCCTGGACAAGTGAGCAAAATGTCGAATTAATATGACCTTTTAAATTGGGTAAAAATCGAATTCAAAGATTCCTTTACATGCAAGTGAAAAAAGGTGTTGAAAAGATCACTGAATGAACGTAAAATTTACATAATTCAAGAAAATTTACGGAGATATTGAAAATATAATTAATGATCCCCCCCCACACACACAGTTACGTGCAGAAATCACCGTTCTATATTACTGATTTTAGAAAAGTTAGATACTTGAATTAAATGAGGTATTCTAGTCTAGAAGCATGAATTTTTAGTAGTTTATCAGGAGCAAAAAAAAAATTAAGAATTGAAAAAATACAGGTTGATAAAGAGGGAGTTCTAAAAAAATAGCAATCGCTGTCTGTCAGGATTGCAAACATCCTGTTATAAGAAGAAGAAAAATAAATCCTTATCCAAAAAAATGCTGCTGTCCTCCAAAATTTGAAGAAGTAAAAAAAAAAAAAATATCGGCAAAGCAGCTGATTGAAATAAAAAGACATTTTTTTAGCAGTTTTTGACTTTTGAGAATTTTGAAATTTTAGTGGAATTTTAGTTAGTGCGATAGAGTAATGTATAGAAAAAACTCACATCAAATTTCAAGTAAATTGACTAGGTAGAACCTGAGATATCATGACAAGAGTGTCAAAAAATAGTTTCGAGGGAAAAGTTTAAAGTTTCGGGTCAAGTTACGCGCAGACTAAGCCATACAATGGTACTTTATACTTACATTTTTTTCAATCTTCGATTCCTTCTCCATACATTGTCCTTCCTCTACTTCAAAAAATGCATTTTTAGAAGTTCTTTCTTCCAAATGAAAAATGCTGGCCTCCTTTGAAGCGTCAGAAGCTCGTATTTATGGGCCCTTAATCCGGATATTGTCACGTTTAATGTCGAATGCATGAGTTTCTAGACCGAGATTTTTATTCCCAAAACGGTCAACATTTTTAAAATGGGAACGAAGCCTTCATTAAAAATGCAAACTGCTATATAAATTCAATTCAATTGTGTGTTCTGACATAGCCAATTTAATACGCATCACAAAAATACCTATATCTCCGAAAATAAAATTCATTTGAAAATATTTTCTTAAGTACACATTCTGAAATGTTTATGCTTTGAAAATATGAAAAAGAATCGATATTTTTCAAATTTCCGACTAAATTAATGAGTCTAGAAAAATAAAAAAAAACGTCACCGCTGACAAATTACATCATCACAGATTACGTTAAAATTACTGAAACGAAGTTAGTCGATATCAATGCTAAAAAAAGCTATTTCTTAAAAAAAAAATGTTTTGACTTAGGTATTCTACTTTCTTGAATTGAAAGAAAAAATTTTAAAAATCAAAACACTGAAAAAAAGGTTAATATTCTAATATTCTAAGAAAACATAAATATTTTTCTTTGAACGTCTTTTCAATTACTACAGTAACATGTTCTTAAATTTATGATTTAATAATTTGATAAATTTTTATGAAAATGATTTTTTAGCAAAATACTACTACTAAAAATATTACGCTAATACCTGACCTAGCTATCATTTAAATAGTGTTTTTGTGTTCACTTATAAAAATACCTGACATACTAAAAATCTTCTTAATTTTGTTACGGAAAGAATAAAAATAAATAATTCCAAATATGATACATTATTAATAGAAGACATTGCTCTTTTATTTTAAAACTAACTGATACTATCTCTTTGCGTGTCTTTGTGTCCATATTTAAAGTAAAACTCTTCTGTATATTTTATGTGCATACGGCTACACAAAATTTCAAAATTTTTTTAATTTAATTTTATTATTTTATAATTCTGAAGCAACTGCTGAATATTTTTTATTATCAATAAATCTGCTTTATTAGCTTTTTAACGTGTAACCTAAAAGTCTTTTTCTGTTTTAAAAAGTTAGCCGTGGTAACCAAATGGCCATGGTCATGATTTCAGGTCATACATTGTTAAGTTGCGAATTCACAGCCTACTATCAGTGAAAACCACTTCTTTCCATTTAGAAAAATTGACACTCATAAAACTTTCGAGGCTTAAGACCTTCATGCTAGTCTGGTGATTATGATGATGTCGTATCCATGACGAGACCAAATCAAACAGTAACATGGGCCCAGATGACTGTTCTGGCAATGTGTTCAACATTATCCACATAGAAGTTTGTTAACGAAAACAACCCCCTTATTTCTTGTAGGGCAGGAAAAAAGCTGCACAGTCAAAAATATGAACAAGTGTTAGCTCTATATCTAAACAGCTATCACAATTCCCTTAAGTACTTCTACAATCCCTATCAAACTTCATTTCTCTGTGATGACTTGTTCTTAACCTAGAAATAGTCTTTGTTATAAGGCTGTCTCCACCTACAGTACAGATTTGATGCTTTATGAGAATTTACTTCTCTCTCAATTTGAAATTTGTGTCTGATAGGGTAACGTTGACAAAGATGTTATTATTAAGATTTCTGTCTTCTTTCACCAGTTTATCCGTATTTTGATTGCCTGTGATTTCAACATGTGCAGGTAAACTCGGAGGAAACAGACTTTATCTAACTCCTGTTATCTAAACAGGCCACAGCAATTCTCTTCAGTAATCCCTAAACAGCCTTTTAGAATTGCCTATAGGGCTGCTTTTGAGTCATAGAAAATCACGAGATCTTTAGCATGTTCTAGAATAGGGAGAGTCTCATATGGATCAAGAGTCTCAATTATCGCCCGAAGTTCACAAGTTGTTGTTGTTGCTTATGGCACCTGTCTGACGTAGTCAGATTGGCAACGAGCTAGAGATACGCCTATCATTAGTCTAAGCTTTGAGCCCATGAAGGTGACAGTACTATTTTGCTCACGATAAATGGCGACACCATTTGGACCCACTGATTTAACGAGCACGTACTTCGTGTGTACTCGGCGAGTATTTGATGGCATAGGGCATCGAACCCAGGCCTTCCGGTCTGGCGTCCGATGCTCTAGCCACTAGGATATCCACGGGCCTCACAAGTGAAGCAAGCTGCACTGACACCAGCACCGATGGCTCGTTGATAGGTTGCATCACTTGTAATGGTTATGAATACCCCCAAACCTCCATTTAAAAATGTTTCATCAAAACAACCATCTGTGTAGGCAAACACAAAATCACCTTTTGGATATTTATCAATAGTCTTGAGCCATTTTGCCTTGATGGTATTAGTAAGCTCACTCTTAGTGCATGGCTCTAATAACCTTGTTACAACTGTGGCGTACTTAGGAAGTTCAGCAAAGAAAAGATGTTTCTGATAATTAAAAAAAATTGTTGTGTTCAAGTCTAAGGGGTATTCTAATTTCAGTATTAAATTGCATTGGAGAAGATATTTTAATCTTATGTTACTTTTACAATTTTCAAGGGTTCTTCTAGTAAAATGTAATGGTATACGACTTCTAGCCCTGTTTGTGAATTGAATCAACTTATGTCTTTTCTTCTTTAAAGGCTATCTAGGCCACACTATTTTACGACCTTTAATTTATTGGCAGAGGGCATGCCTCAACAGTGACTTTTGCAATTCTTGCTTGAACAATATCTAGTTTCTCTAGGGTATTCTTAGATGCATGTGCCAAGAGGGAAGAGGCATATTCCATAACCGGTCTTATAAGTGAAATATGAGTTGTTGTTAAGGTCTAGAACTGGCTCCCCAGTCCGTACCGCAAAGATGTTTAATGATCTTTAATTTTTTCAAAGCCCTCTCTGCTCGGTAAACCTTAGTTCAGCATCTTTGATAATTCCATTATATTTCGGGCATGTTCTCACCTCTCTATAAGTTTACCCTCACAATATATAACTTTAGATTCATCTTGATCCTATCTTTTCTATATGTTGTGAAGGCACAGACAGCTGTCTTTTTGACATTGATTTTTAATTTTAAACTCTTTGCCCACTTTAGAATTCCACTTAAAGGGTATTAAAGATTTGTTTCCGAGATACATATGTTTCAATCAAAGCGCCAAATCGAAATGGCGGCTGCATAGCAGACTATCTTAGTGATGTGGAAGATTAAAGAGAGGAGTTCTAACTGAGAGACATCCTATTTACTTAAAAGGGCTTCTGAACTACAAGGTCCATCGGCAAAAGTTTACACGTAACTTCAAAAGCACGACGTTAATAAAAAATACGAATTAAATCACGTATTTAAAGGCCTTCGCGTTCGAACACATTTTGTTTAAGAACACAAGTGGTCGAGGTGATTGCTTTTAATCCTTTTGGTATAGTATTTCATACCACTTTAGAAACTTCTCTCTCTCTAATGGTGTTTAAGATTTAAATCAAAATAAATATTAAAATATTTTTACTTCCTATGCTTCGTAGTTATTAATATTTTGCCTTAGTTCTCTAGAATTACACATTTGATTTTTTCTTTTTTAAAATTAAATCACTCACATTGAGCTCAAAAACTCTAGGATAATCAACCATTCTTGATCGTAATTGTAATGATATCCCCTTAATTTTATGCACAAAACTTAAATTATGGTTATTTTATTAAAGCGGGAGAGGCGTAAACTGGATACAAATTAGTGGTCGCGCGATGAGAAACAGTCACCCCAGTCCTTTTTATATTTTTTGTACGCAATAAAAATCGTAATTTCAGAGAATAATTTAAGGAAGAGAAAATATATTCTATTATTAAGAAATGTTCAATTTTTCTTTGCTAATTTGAGAAAAAAATCAAATCAAGCTTAGCTAAAATGTTTTAAGTGTGTGTGGCTTTAATAAAAACACAAATCACAGTCACTTTTCGCTAAAATTACGGGAATGGTATTTGTAGAAAAATCTTACATTTTGATCAAAATATTGCAATTTACTGTTCTTTGCTGATCCACAAATAGCATACTAAGATTTTAACTTGAGTGTGTCTTTCTGACAGGGTACAGTGGTACCTTTTAGGTTTCATATCTTTCTTTATGGGGTTTTTAGGAAGTACTTGATTCCTTCCAACTGAAACGTTAACGTTTTATATTCTCATCGATGTTCAGAAATTTATTTCTTCTATCATGAATAATATCAATTATATCATCAAGTTCTTCCCATGCTTTTCATCAGTTTCAACATCATCCAATAGAGATTGCTGATGTTTATTTCTTTTTTTTATATTCTGTTTATTTACAATTAAAAACCATGTTGAGTCCCACAACATAGTTATCAAAATAATTAAGTCGTTTACAGGGTAAAAATGTATCCTTTTTACAGAAGATATTTTGGAACAAAAGTGATCGAGTGGGAGAAATTAGTCACCCCAAGCTTTTTTAAGATTGTAAAAAACATTTGTCATTCCCAAAAAAGACGGTGATATGTGACAAATAAGTTTTAATTTCCATGAAGAATGTCATATAGGAGGACACTGACATGGCCATTGGTAACAAATAAACAGTTTTCCCAGAATTAAAGATTTCGGGAGCCTGCGGTGACTCTGTGCCTTTTTTAACACTCCCGGTTTAAGAAAAAACTTTTTGAGAACCAATCTCTAACATGTCTTTACAAATAATTCATAACGTGTGCAACAACTGTCTGCAAACCTTCATATCTGCTACACAACATCCGAAGTTTATTCAAATTACTCTAATCAAATTTAGCCAGATGTGTCAGACAAGCTATCGCAGCCCTAATTGCTACCACTCCCCTTTCTCAAATTAAAGAACTACTTTCCTCACCAGCCCAATTCTCGTTTAAGGAAAATGAGCTGGTCCACTTTAACGAAACTTCCTACCGATTTAGAAAGTCCGGATGTATCAAGGGACATGTAATTACCCGCTTACTTCGATGCCTTATCCTTTACATTCTCCAAAACGTTTAAAAAAGGGGAAATGAATAAAAGTAAAATAATTTTTTCTGGTTTTTCCTCTTTGAGAAAAGGTGAGGAATGCATGGGAGTAAAGTTGTATGGGAGGAGTTGAACTACTTTAAGAAGGTAATTCTTTTTAGCAGTATTTGGAATACTCTGTTTTTAAGCTTTTTGAAATCGAGGATAAATATCGTTATCTTGCTTCCTCTGAGAATTTTTCGTTACATTTTTTTTTTTTGCACATCGAAATTGCTTTCTAAATAAATATAAAAGATTAGTTTTTTAAAAAATATGATATATTTCATTACAATTTATTACAAACATTTTTTTCATTAAAAAAGACTTAAAAATTAACTACATTTTGTTTAAAAGTTGTGACGGATCTTTACACGGCCTTCACACTAAACTTCTTGGGAGAATCTTTGGGCTAGCATTCGCAGCCATCCCTCTCAAGAAGAAACCCTGATATGGAGATGACGTTGTCTATATAATATCAGGGTTTTGTAATTGTAAGGTAGAAGGTGCGGAGAAGCTGTTGCGGCTGTACGAAGGTGATATTAGATTTATTTGATTTTTACAATTTGAGTTAAGAATGGAGTTTATCACTATACTAAATTAGTGGATTGGGAATCTATAGTCTAATATAGATTAGGGTATATTAAACTGATTACTTGCGCTTGTTCACTTAAGGTTTGTTGCTTTCTTTACATCACTCCCAGGGCATCCTCTTGTGGCTTAACTTGTGATTTATTAGTGTGCTTGAATAATAATAAAATAATAATTATTATGGAAATTTCTGGTGAAGCTTTGTTTTTCCCACACCCTTAGGTAGGCAGGATGGTGAGAGAGCGACTTCAACGGGAAGTCACTCACAAAGTTCAGTTACTATTAGTTGCATTCTGAGGGAAAACGAAACATGTTAGCAAAAGACTTCATGAATTTGAACCTTGGTCAAGCGATGAAAGACGATACCCAAGCTGTAACACCCCACCAAAGAGAGGAATTTTAGCCTCGACAGATTTAACTGCATCATCTTATCTAATGTTAAATGCTTCAGTAGCACAATGTTCGAGGTCAAAATCTCCCGGTCATGAGTCTTCGACATAGACCACTATGCTACTGTGCTCTGTATAAAATTTGAATCAAAACGAACATATTGATTTGTTAAGTAGTATGGATTGTAATAGACGGTGCAGTTTGAATATTTTTCTGTATGTTCTCATGATCCTGAGAGCTTCACTAATGTCGATTTAATTAAATTGTACGCTACATAATTCAAACGTTATCCAACCTTTTAATGTTTGTACCATTAATACAAGTTATGCTTAATCCCGTGTTAAGGTAACTTATAATGACAAATAGCTTAAAAAAATTAACTTGAAAAATGTCTGTTCTATTGATACAGATGAAATTGTAAATACAGATTGGAGAGTAGAAATTTCTCATAACCCTAAAACATATGTGTATGTTTGAGCTACAAACTTGATATTTTTCTAACAAATTTATCTTTTTAAGATGACTCGGTACCCCCAAAATGACCGAGCTATCGTATTTTTTAAAATTTTTATTTAATCGTATTTCTTGCATAATTATGTTTCGATTGATATATCACTTTTGCATGACGGAAAGTTGGAAGTGGGATAAAACTTCATTTGAAAAATGGAAATTAACAGATTAGGCAATTCAATTATTTTAGAGAAAAAAGAGCTAAAAAAAGTGTTTTAATAAAAAAAATTCAATTTTAAAAAAAGAAATAATAACTATACAAAAAGGTTTCATTTATAAAGCAGGATATTGCTAAGGCATTAAAATAATTTTTTTTTCTTTGTGAATTTTGTGCATGTAAAATTTGTGAATTAAGGCACTTTATATTGATAATTACATAGTTTCAGTTCTTATTCCTCGTATGCTTTTCATACAAATATAACACTTCAATATTATGTAAAGAAAAAACTAAAATTTCTGTCTTGAGGGAAATAATTTTCCTTAACGTTTTTCTTGAATTTTTTTGTATAATTAATACTCTCAAAGAAGGGATCTTTTATAAAAATGTATGGGTTTAAAAACTACGTAAATGCAATTATTTTAAAGAAAATTTTACAACTAATATCTTAAAGTGCTATTTTAAGTTTATTTTTTTTAATCTTATTGTAATGAATTTTTCAGTATTATAAACTTTAAAGTAGTTTTTTTCTCTGTGTTTTTCGATACATTAGTGCATTCAAAATGCCACTCCTTCCACAATTATTAACAAATCACTTCCATATTTTCCTGTGTGTTATATATAAGAAATGTAACATAACTAGAGATCCATTTTGCTGTAAACGGAATGCGTTAATTTTTTATAAAAAAAAAATTTAATCTAGGAGATATATTGGCTTTTTCGGTGAATTATTGCATGCATATTAACATTTTATTTTTTTCTCCAAACTTACTTAAGTTATTTTCAAATCAATCTCTAATGTTGCTTACAACTTTCTTAAGAATATTATATAAAAAATTTCAGGCAAAGAAGTTAATAATTGCAAAAAGAGTAAAATTTTAAAAAGTTTCAAATTTTTTTCAAAAAACTTAAATTTTTAAAATTGTGCAAATAATATGTGAAAATTTTCATCTCGTATCTTTATCTTGAATAGAAACGTTGTATAAAATGTAAAAAAATAAATTTTTAAATGCATGAATAAAAAATAATTTCTAAGAATATCAAGTACCCATAAACTGAATTGGTTCTACAAATATTTCATTTTTCAGGCATTTTCAAGAATTTTTACAGTTAAAATACATTGAAATTTCTAAAAAAATTATAATATGCATTCATTCTTAGCCATTCTGTGACATTAAACATTTTATCATTACATGCACGCGTATAAGCCTACTTTCAAAAGTTTGAACGTAAAACAGTGCAATGAAAACAGGGTGATTTGTGTCCAAAAGATCCTATTGTAATGCCGGACGGTTTCCGCTTCCATCTGAACCCCTTGTCTACCTCCAGACATGGCTAGGTGAGTAGGAGACACTGAATAATCAACAGACATGATTTCACACTAACTATTTATTGTTACCAAAATATCAATCAGACACAATAACAATCTAATTAAAATAAATAATCAGATAGTAGAGAGTAGAGGTGAGATTCAATAACATGGGGATGCTACTACGGACCCTCAACTGAATTTACGATAGCTTAAATACGCTCAATATAAACTACGTCGCACACTAATAAGCTAACTTCTAATTAAACAGGACTCATGATATCTGTACTTTTATGAAGCAGATCCTACATTTGAATCTTGCAGGATATCTTTATCTGGATTTAATCATTGTCGTTGGATCCACTTTTCGTAATCCTTTTCATGGACAAACTCCAAAATCTCTTAATAATTTCATGATCCTTCAATCTTCAACTAACAAACTAACTCGCCAACTCACTTGCCAACTCTGTGCTAAATTAGCAACTCCTCAAACTCGCGAAAACAGAATTTATATACTTCATTTGCATAATCTCGGCGAAAGTTGGTTGAAATAAAATATTTTTCCGCAGAAGAATTCCCAAGGTACTAGTAGAGTCACGGATAGATCCGTCACAATATTGTTTCGATGATTCTACTGGGCAAACAATTAAATGTTGTGTAGATAAATGAATTTCGATTAACCCGTGGTCACTCGCGCCTGTTTTTGTACCGTCGTTACTCGCGGGGTGTAGAGAACACCCCAAACTTTTAACACGTTTATTTAACTATGAAAAAAAAAATTAAGTCAATAATGATGCACATTTGTAAAATACAAGATGTTTTTTGTATGATACAAATAAAAATATTACATTTATTTTATACAAATTGGACTGACATTATTTTAAAATAAACCTGCAAAATTTTCATTTTAAAATACATAATTTTATATTTTTTGTAAACCACGAGAAAAACGTTTATACCAGTAATAAACTTATTTCGTAATTAATGTTAAGGACAGTAGAAATTAAAATACAAATATTTTAATCATTTTCCAAACATGCAGAGCAGACTATAAACATAACTCAATTGCTCGCGGAAAGTTCTCAGTACCCCAGATAAATTTTTGAAGGTCGTTACGTTACAATCGTCCTAGCGAGAATAACTGCATCATGCCTGAAGGTTCAGTGACCTAAAATGAGCAGCTACTGAAAAAATCGCGGTTCTGCGCATTCTTTCTGAAATTTTAGGAGGCTTTTCTTGTCGTTGGGTGTACAGAACACCCCGCGCGAGTGATCGCAGGTTAACAAAAATGTACATACATATAAATTTACATTCCCTATTGTCTAAGGAAGTGATAGAGAAAATAAAAAAACAAAATTTAAACTTTCAATTTATTCGTATATATTATTCTTATTAGAGGATTTTTTTAAAAATCTTATTATAAAGTGGCATACCATATTTTTGCACAATATTTACTACCAAACCAAATATATTTTCATATAGCTCAATGTCTACTTTAATTCGTACATGGTACATATTATAAAAACATAAATTAAGAAATCGCTTTGATACTCTCGCTTTTAATTATTGTATTATTTTTATAAGACAGAAAAGAGAAGAAAAAAAAACGGGTGAATAAATTTTTAAAAGAAAAGTAAACCTTAAAAGTAAAATAAAAAAGAGAAAAAACTCACGTGTGTTACGGATTAATTTTTAAAGAAACGAATGAAATTTTCAGCACAATGCAATAAAAATTTTGATTTTTGTTTTATTTATAGGAACATGAAAAACCATTTTTATTAAACAAACAATTTATTTTAAAAAAGTTTCTACGGCTCCAAAAATTTATAAACGTAAGATTTTTTTTTTGCGTGTGTGTGCCAGTTTCCATATGCAAAAAAAGCATTAAAACAGAAATAAAAGAGAACCTGTCATCTTTCTTCTTATGCATCGTTGACCTTTCACAATTGTATAAAAATAAGTGAATTAATTATTCAACAGTGAAGCGTATTTGTGCCATGCTTTTTATATTTCTGGCGCCGCGAAAAGTATTAAAAAAAAGAACAGCCCGGAAAATGTGACTTTTTTTATCTCTATCGGTTATATATATATATAAATTCGTTTCTATATCAAAAAATATTATTTTAAAGCTTTTTTTTTACTAGCTGTTTGTACCTTTTCTGAACCAACGGTTGAATGAACTTAAGTAACCACTTTGCAAAGATTTTCTTCCAGTGGCTACAAATAATAATAATTCAGATATTTTAACTTTTTAAGCTCTACGACAAGTTTTTTTAATTAATTCAGTGTATTTTATTATGAAACGTGTTAATCTAATTAAAACCAAATATTAGTGCATTCATAAGACTGCAGACACTAGAAATAAATTTTTCATTTTAAAGCACAAATACCTTACTTGATCATAGAGTAATACTTTTTATATTGCTTAAAATATTACATTTATGTTATCATATTTAGTTGACTTAAAATATATGCAGATTATTTCATCGATTTATGTTAATAATCCTGGGAGAGATAATTCCTTTAATAATATTACATCAATTTTTTTCCAAATATTTCATTGTGAAAAAAAGTGATATCGCTAAAACTATATTATGTAAGCACCTACAAATATACACTCAAGAACCAAAACATTATGACTATACCTAAATTGCGCAATGAACTCGCCTGGATGACGTGGAAGGCACGGGATTAGGTGGAAGTGGTATTTAACTGCTTCTGGAGAGTCTGAAAAATCATTCTTTCACTTACTTCTGTGTGTGATGGGAAAGGCTGCGGATCTAAGCGACTTTGATAGAGGGCAGATTGTAATGGCTCGGGACAAGTATTTCCTAAACTGCACGACTCGTGGTTGCTAGCGATCTACAGTTGTTAGTACTTACGCAAAGTGGATGAATGACAGTGAAACAGCAGTAGACGACACTGGTGTTCGACGTCCACACGCTATCAAAGAAAAAGCGTCGTCGGAGACTGTCCGCACGGTGAAGCAAAATCGGAGCCAGACAGTGGCTCAGCTAACAGCCCAATACAATGCAGGCGAAGTAGAATAGTATCGGAGCACACTGTTCAGCGGACACTGTTGGATATGGGGCTACGCAGCAAGTGTCCCACTCGTGTGCCTTTGCTGACCAAGCGTCCTCGCCAACTGCACCTGCGCTGGGCCCGGGAACATCGTGACTGGTCCATGGATCAGTGGAAGAGAGTTGCCTGGTCAGATGAATCACGGTTTGTCATTCACCAAGCAATTGGCCGTGTCAGGATATGCAGTCTTCCAGGCTAACAGTTGCTCCTCAATGTACAGTAGGTCATACACAGGCCGGTGTGGCAGTATTATGTTTTGGGGGACGTTCTCTTGGGCGTCTCTGGGACCCGTGGTTGTGGTAGAGCACACCATGAATGCTACAGGGTATCTGAACATCATTGCGGAGCAGTTGCTCCCTTACATGGCCTCTGTTTTTCCAGCTGTAAATGGAATGTTCCAACAGGACAACGCCCCGTGTCATAAGGCTAAACTTGTGTTGGAATGGATCCAGGAACATGGTGCTGAATTCCAGTTAATCTCCTAACCGCCTAACTCACCGATCTTAATCCGATAGAAACATTTGGGATGTCATGGGACGGCAGCTCAGAGTTCAAAGATCACCATTTGCAATATCTCGTATTTGCGTGACCGTTTCTTAAATATCTGGTACAGTCTGTCTCCGGCTATCTACAAAGGACTTGTGGCATCCATGCCAAGGCGGGTTGAAGCTGTGTTGTGCGTCAAAGGTGGGCCAACTCGTTATTGACAGGTGGTCATAATGTTTTGGCTCTTGAGTGTATATTATTTAAAAATACAAAAGATTTATGACTAAAACACCATGGTCAATCCGTATGCATAGTTGTTACTATTATTTATTTTTACATTGTAAAAGATACTATTTTTATTTTTTTTTACAAGAAAATATTTAATAAAACTTCCCTCTAAACATAAGTTTCAGTATAATTTCCGAGTATAGTATATGATTTCAAATGTTTGTCATCTATATTGTATTGAAGTAAGGATTCCAATGTATCTTCTACGAGGAGTGTTTCAGATAGTTGCTAATAATATAAATTAGAAGTTTCAAACTGCATGCTTATTCCACAACTGACAGGAATATTTGAGTTCCTCTAATTTAAACGTTTTTTTCCTTATTATTTTTCTGAAAAGATCCTTTGTCTTTGTACTATTTCTTTTCACAGTAGTTATGTGTTTATCAACGAACATATTTCTATACTGCAAAATGAAGGCTGTTAGCAACGGATGGCATAGTTTGAACCTCTATCAAGTGACGAGGGCAATAATTGAGCTGTATTCCTCTCTCCAAACTACCCTTTCGAAATTTCAATGCACAAAATAGATTTAGCTCTGAACTGGCTTTACCATTAGTAGACCATATAGAATATCTTTGTTATCATAGAAAAATTGGATACGGCACCTGCTGTGATTTTAGAAAGGGTGAAATTGTTCACTTGATGCTGGGAAAAAGTAACGTTCTGATGAATCTAATTTTTCGCTCCATCATGCTGATTACAGTATCAGAAAGTGTTTTAAGTAGCATGAATAATGGACTCTTTTCAAACCACTCTTCAAACCAATGTCTCTGGATTTATAAACTGGAGAATGTACTACTGCAGCACTCTTTAATATCTGTAGATACAGCTCAATCACCACAGCTTAACTTGTAATTCCGGACTGTTCCTGCTTCCATCTGAAACCCCTTGTCTACCCGCAGACCCGGCTAGGTGTGTGGGAGAAACTGAATAATCAACAGACATGATTTCAAACTAACTATTTTACTGTTACCAAAATATCAATGAGACACAATAACAATCTAATTAAGATAACTGATCAGATAGAAAGCGCAGAGGTGATATTAAATAACACGGGTAATACTACGGACCCTCAAATGAAACGATAGCTTAAACACGCTCAATATAAACTATGTCACTCACACTAATAAGCTAATTCTAATTAAATAGGCTCATGATACCTGTACTTTTATGAAGCAGATCCTACACATGAATCTTGCAGGATATCTTTATCTGGATTTAATCACTGTCGTTGGATCCACTTTTCGTAATCTTTTCATGGACAAACTCCAAAATCTCTTAATAATTCCCCGATCCTTCAATCTTCAACTAACAACTTAACTCGTCAACTCACTTGCCAACTCTTTGCTAACTCCAACCTGCCAACTCTTTTCTACAGCGCAAATACAGAATTTATGCTTCTGTACTTATCTGTACTTCATTTGCATAATCACGTTTTCTCACTCGGCGAAAGTTGGTTAAAAAAATATTTTTTTCTAAAAGTGTCATGAAGGGATTAGTAGAACCGCGTATAGATCCGTCACAAACTCAACACTGTTTTCGATTCGCTTTTGGTTACAAGGTTCTCTTTTGGAAATGGATTCATTCAGGACAAATCAGCTTACCACTTAGCCCTGTTGGTTTTAAATTAGTTTCAAGAAAATCAATCATCCCCCCCCCGCAAGTTCCTTCCATAGGCAACTGAATCTATTGACCTCAGTCCTATTAAGCAAATTGTGGGACAAAATCAAAAGACCACTTCAGAATCTTAAAACGCTATCTTACAATCGGATCCAATTTAGAGTTGATGTTACCGGCCAAGTTTGAAAGCCAGCATTCTACTGAATCCCTAGGCATTGCATATAATGCCTAAAATCAGCCGGTATTGAATGAAACGATTCATATTTCCCATTTCCTAAGAATTCTAGGAATAGCAAATTAGAAACTGGCAGAGTATGAAATACATCTCCTATTCGTTCGAATATCACGTTCAAGGATGACTTTTAATGCACCCCTCAGGCTCAGAATTTATCAGTTGCACTTCGAGATTTGTATAGAAGTGTCAAAATACGCAATTGTACTTAAATTCATTCAAGAAAAAAGTTTTTTATTGTGCTGAATTTAAACGGATAAGTATTGGAGAAGAGGTCATGGTCTATAGATATACAGCAACAAACTGTTCAAATTCGAATTTTGCTGAAAAAGTTTTTTTTAACCGAAGTTGCTTACCATAAGTTAGTAAATGATGCACATAAAAGGCAAAATGACTACTAAGAAGGAACAC
>BMAO01018691.1:0-22088 GCA_019973975.1 Trichonephila clavata | reverse complement strand
ATCAGAAATTGTTTTAAGATAAAAATTTAACTTGTTATAAGGAATGGCTATTCAAAATTTATGCTTAATCCAATTTTAAATTAAAAATGCGGAAATAAGAGGGTTTCATTTCCTCCTGAATTTTTTTCCGAGAGATAAATTTATCTAAGAGGGAAAAAAACGAACTCACTGAGGTATAAATGGGGTTTAGTTCTGTTTCAATTAAATTGAAAACATAAATGCAAAAAACACAAACAAATAAAAAAAATTTTATTTTCAGATGTTAGAGAACGGCGTATCTTTTTCTATGTTGTTAAAAATTTAAATCGGTAAGTTTTACATTTATCCATTCATTGCTTTTTAATCATTTTTTTTCATTCCTGAAAACAACTATACATAATTTAAAAAAAACAAAAAATTCAGATAAATGAAATTTTTTAAAAAAAAATATATAAAAACCGTAAGACACACAGAAAAATATTGGAAATTAAAACTACTTTTAGTTAAAAATCAAAGCATGAAAAGTTAGTTTAAATGCCATTATATTTATCTTTACTAATACACTCATGTCCATAAATTAAGGATAATGAAGTTCAGGCAAAGAAAGAGACAGAAGCAAAACAAATTTGACTTATTTGTAAAGTCTATTTATTAAACAAAAGGTAAAGAGCAAAAATGATGCTATATGTTTGACAAAATTAATAAAAATTGCGATTTTTACTCCCTGGAGCAAATTTCAAAAAAGAACCATTTACAAAAAAACGTATAACATGGTTAGTATGATGGTTAATACGGAGTATGTGTCCCGGACGATGCAATACAGGCCTTACAACGCCTAGCATGCTGAGTATCAAATTATCAATCTGATCTTGGGGAATATTACACCACTCATCAAGCAATGCCTCCGAAGTTCGGTAGACAGGTGGGAGGGGGTTGACGGGCTGCAATTAGTCGGCCAAGCATACCCCGCACATGCTCTATTGGATACAAGTCGGTGAGTATGCTGGCCAATCATACGGGTGATATCCTCCGATTGAAGGCATTCGTCTACAATGTTTGCATGGTGAGGACGGGCGTTGTCATCCATAACAGAAATTCAGCACTCATGGCTCCCCGAAACAAAAGTACATGTTGTTTCAGAATGACATCCCGATAGATGTGGCCTGTCATCGTTACACTCTGAACATGCAGGTCAGTTCTGGAACCAAGAATAATTCCTCCCCAAACGAGCCATCCTGCACCACCGTAACGGTGTGTAATGGTGTCTGGGTACCTGGCGCTCACCATATGAAGTCGCGAGAATCAGACTGCAAACTAAACCTGGACTCGTCGGAAAACATCACACAAGACCACTGTTGCGGTGTCCACAATGCATGCTCTCTACTCCAGGTTAATCGCAGGCGACAGTGAGTTGAGGAAAGGGGAACACATCTGACAGGCCTACGAGCATATAGACCAATGTGCCCTAAGCGTCTGTACACGGTCTGCCTTGAAACTGTCGTACCGGTAGCTGAAGAGAGCTGACGAGACAGGTCTGATGCTGTTGCTCCGTCTGTTCTTTTGGCAGTAACTGCCAAATACCGGTCCTCATTTGGCGTTGTAACTCGGGGGCAAGTGTGCTGTAACATTTACTCACATTACCATCATCTTGGAATCGTTGCCAAAGCCTGGAGATGACACTCTGGGCGATTCCAAGTTCCTCGGATACTTCTAGATGGGTACGTCCACATTCCAGTCGTCCGATAATTCTATCACGTAAAAAATCATCCAAATGCTTCCTTTGTGCCATAACTATGCGGTTATTGCACTGAAAGGCTTTTAAAACGCTTGCAAACAATTTTACTTCTTTGCCTCCATTCTTTATATACCCCTCTTACACTCTCGTCATTGTGACGTACTATCCGTGCCATCTGGTGGTTTCCTGTAATTTGCATATTCTTCTTCAAGATGTGTGTGATAATTCTACAGGTGAAATTTTTATTTTAGAGTTCAATTTCTGTGTGATTGTGAATTATCCTTAATTTATGGACATGAGTGTATATAAAAGAAAGAGTTTGTGTGTTTGTGTTTTCAGCTGTTCCGGCCAAATTAAGGCAACCTAGAAATTTGAAACTTGGCATGTAGAAGCTATAGGTCGTTATGCTATTAACCTCCAAGATTTTTTTTCGAAATTTGCTTTAGATTTTTTTAAAATTTAATTTTTATGCGATTTTTCAGCTAAATGGAGATATGACGTCATCAGCCGTTTCAAGTCTTAAATTTGCGAAAATTAATGTTTTTAGCAGTTTTGGGGGTAATTTTAGCACATTTTACTGCAAATATATTTATTTGTGTTTGTATTTATTCATTATTTCAACTCTTTGTTGAGAAATTACATTTGTTTTCCAAAAAAATAGTCCTAAAAATGATTTTTTTCTAAATATAATTTTTTTGATTGGCAACACTAATTTGATAACAGTAGATTTTCGTATTTGATTCACAACGTATTATATCTTTTTCGATACTTTATAAAAAGGAAGTTTTTTTTACAACTTTTTCAGACTAAATGGTCATTCCATACGGATGGAATGGGGCAATATGTACCGTTTAAATGTGATGATTATTCAGGCGATTTCATTTAGTTCTAAGCTGAACTTTGGCGCCGAAAACCTTTGTGATGATATGAACCTCAGATAGATTGTAACCGCCAACGTTAGTGGGTGATACTTAAGTTTATCCTCATATTAAATTTGTGTGCATAATTTTTGTTTATAATTATTTCTTATAAACTTTTGTGGTTTGTAATAATGCATGTTTGCGTAATGGAACAACTACCCATCTTGCAAGGCCTAAAGCTACTATTTTTACTGTTGTGAACCACTTTTAAAGATATTTACTTTCCATAAAGTGTTCTATTTCCTTTTATGCTCCTGATTAATCTTAGTTGTACTATCAGCATAAAAAATGCTTGATTCCACTCTACAAACCTTTTTGCTGTATCTAAAAAATTTTTGCTTCTCCATGTTGTTATTCTTAGAGTTTTATGTCATTCTTAGAGGCAATAATGCAAAAACATTTGTTCATATTATTACGTTATCCTTTTGCAAATAAATAACTCAATTACGCTAGCAGCGTATCTGGTTCTGCAGTTGAATAAGGCAAAATAACTTTTAAAAAATCATAATATTAAAAATAATTCTGGATTCTAAGAACGATAAAATATCCACCCATTCTAAAAATCAAACGTTTTTATTCCACAAAAAAAAAAAAAAAAAAAAATACAATACTCACTGCTGCCAAAATACACAAACAAAACTTTTACTAATATTTACATTCGGTTACTGTGAATACGCACAAGTATAGATGCCATGAATTAATCCAAAAAATAAACTCTGAAGACATGACATCCTCCCCCCTTAAGTTGTTGAAAGACAACTTAACTTACCAAGCATTTAAAAATTTCAAAGAATAATACACACATACAATAAACATTTCTAATATACTTACTAAGACACAAAAATATAAGATATATATTGTGAAAGTTACATCTTAAGTTCAAAAAATTAAATTTGTTTACAAGTCCAACTTTTGTGGTTTTTTAACAGTTCTCCACTTTTAGTTTTTAAAACGTCATCTCTGAAAGTTTCTTTGGAAATTTCAAGTGGGAAGATTCTTTGGACTGGTCGTAGAAGTTCTCCTTTTGCTGTTCTCAAACGCACTAATCTGTTGATACCATCTTTTCCAGGTAATAATTTAATAACAACACCTAAAAGCTAGTCATTACATTTTACACTGTCACTTCCAATTAATACATTTTCTCCAAACTTAATATCTCGTTCCTGCTTCTTGTTTTCATTTCTTTGAATTAAAAGTCCAAATATTCAGATCTAAATCTTTTTCGGATATCAGTTATCAACTGTTGGCGATATTTTATTCTTTTGTTGAGAACTACTTCATCCACTTGGTCTAAATCTGGAAGACCAATTTGCCGGAAATCTTGCAAAAATGAGTTAGGTGATAAAGGTATCAGTTCAGAATCCGTTTGGGATGCATGACTAAGCGGTCGAGAGTTTATAACAGAGTCTGCATCACACAAAAAACGGTGACCATTTCTTCATAAGATAAAAAAGCTTTTCCGAGGACTCTCCTTAGGATCTGCTTCACTACACCAATTAATCTTTCCCAAAAAACCTCCCCACCAGGAGGCAGTAGGAGGATTAAAAAGCCATTGTATTCTTCGTATACTACTAAATTGTGCAATCACATCCCAATTCACTGTCTTCAAATAATTTGATGCACCAGCAAAATTGATTCCATTGTCGCAATACACAACTGATGGTCTTCCCTTCTTGAGATGAATCTACGAAAACTTTGAAGAAAAGCCTAAGTAGATAATGACGACAGAAGCTCAAAATGTACAGCCCTGACCCCAAAATGTACAGTAGCTTCTCGTACAAACATCGAAATTACCATCATAGCTGTATCTTCTTTTTCAGAAAGTAAATTAGTTTTCCCCATAAGAGTCCATCCTAGATAGGTTTCCATGGCTACTAATCCACTCGATATAACTCTTCTCTTTCCAGTAAATAGTCTACCTGCAACATCTGCTCCAACAAGAATATCAATTGGCCCCGAATTATTTTCTATGTCAAACATTTGTATGTTCATAGATTGCAATTCTTTAATCCACGGCCCGTACGAAACAGAAGGAACATCATTGCAAATAATATCTTGATCAACTACGTCAAAATTACAATTAAAACTTCCATGTAAGCTTCCTAGTTCAATTTTATATACATTATGAAACTTCTCTTGATCCTTTCTGCTCCAAAAAGTGCATGCGACAAATGCTGCTGGCGTAAAGGTGCTAATCCTAAAGCAGATACCATTTCTTTTCTAATATAAGATTTTTGAGACCCCGAATCATACATGGCTCTCACGATTAAACTACAATTTTTACCTTTTATTTTAACTTTCAAAGTCTGCAGCAAAACATGTGGCGCATTCGAAATACTCGCCAAATTTAAGGATTTATCCTGCTCTTTAACCTCTTTTTCCAAATTGTTTGATGTAGGTTTATTTACATTTTTATTTGACTCGGTGCACATAACTGCATAATGCATCTTATTGCAGATCAAGCATTTCACAAAACACCTACATTTTTCTACCCTATGTCCAGCTTTAACATTTGAAACAATAACCTTTTTTTTTAAAAAATCTTCAATTTTTCATTATAAGACATTTTTTGAGCTTTAAAGCAATTAGTCGGTTCATGCTTTCTACTACAGAAACGCAAAGTTTCTCTGCACCAACTGAAGAGGTCAACAAACTAGCCGCTGTAAATATTTTGTCTTTTCTTTAATTTGCTTTCTCTTTTATATGATGTTGCATCCGTCAAATCGAAACCGGTCATAGCTAAATTAATCCGCTCTTCCTATTCAACTTCAGTTTTCAAAAATTTTAATAAAGCATCTAGTCTCTTTTTGGAATCATCGCCAGAATCAAAATTCAAACCTCGCTGGAAAGCTCTAAGCAAATCCTCTGGCATGCAAGACTCCACTAAAGGATAAAGTAGACATGCACATTTGTCAGTTGTAACACCAAGCGTTTCAAGTGCACGAATTTGTTGTTCTAAATTATCATATAAATTACACAAATTATTCGAGTTAAAATTTGAATTGGCATTTCTCAGAACTAATTTTAACAATTTTCTAATATATACTTCTATTTGTAAATCATGGCGACCAAAACGAGTTTTCAAACAGTCAATTGCTTTTAAATAGTTATCGCCGGTTGGCGGAAAACTATCAATTACTTCTCTAACACGAGACCCTTCAACGGTAGTTAGTAATATATATTGGAATTTATCTGAATCTTCAATACTAGAATCAACATGTATTTTTTTTCAAATTGGCTCCATAAATAAAGCCATTCCTTAATATCACCATCGAATTTTCGTAATTCTAATTTAGGTAATTTAAACTTATTTTTATCATTGACAACATTTCGAACAGAATTCATTGCAACAGATACATCATTAGTTGAATTTAAAACATTACTCACATTTTGTTGACTGTTGATTATTCTTCTTGCTTTCGTTTGAATTCGTATAGCTTTATCCCGGAAATCTTCTACAATTTCAAACTCTGCATCGTAGTCTTTCTCGGGAAGAAGTTCTAAGATATTCGAATGGATGTTTTCTAAACGATCAACTTTCCCTTTGAAAACATTCAGCTCTGCTTCCAGTTCGCGAATATCAACATCTTCTAGGGCTATCAGTTCTTCTACAAGCTTTTGTAAAAGCGCTCTTTCATTTTTTCTTGATTTCTTAAGAGCTTCAATATTAGCCATATTTACAACCAACTACAGGCCCACTTCGGGGGCGCCAAAAAATGTTACGTTATCCTTTTGCAAATAAATAACTCTATTACGCTAGCAGCGTATCTGGTTCAGCAGTTGAATAGGGCAAAAAACTTTTAAAAAATCATAATATTAAAAATAATTCTAGATTCTAAGAACGATAAATATCCAGCCATTCTAAAAATCAAACGTTTTTATTCCACACACAAAAAAAAATACAATACTCACTGTGCCAAAATACACTAACAAAACTTTTACTTAATATTTGCATTCGGTTACAGTGAATACGCACAAGTATAGATGCCATGAATTAATCCAAAAAATAAACTCTGAAGACATGACACATATTTTGGTACTAAACAGTTGTAAGGACCTTGGGTTTGCATGTTTGCTTTTCCTTATTCTTGCTAACCTGAATGTTGGTGGTATTATGAATCACTGTTGTGCTTGGGCTACAATTCATTTCATGTTCATATCATGATAACATAAGGTAGTCGGCCCTAAAGTAAGAAAAGCTATTAACTAAATCATCATCTGAATATCAGTACACTTTAGCGGTACATCTTGCCTACTTCCATCCGAATAGCATTACAATTCGGTCTGAAAAACTTTGCCTTCTTCGTAATTCCATGTTTCATCCATGTAGTAAAATAGTACAAAAATGTAGCCTATAACAAAAAGAAAAGGCACTCACTTCAAACTAATTGGGATTGTCACTATCCTGATTTTCACCACAGCCAAATTGGTGGCATGCAAATCACTCCTGGATATCAGAACAACAAATATATTTTATTTTTTTAAAAAAGAAAGAATTATAAGATGTTGGTGGGAAATAGCACGATTTGCGTAGTCCAAATTTTGACTGCGGTGATGTTAATACACAAGAATACATATTTTTATTTACGTATAAGATTTTCTGACATGTTCCTTTTTTTCTGTGGTGTTTATGGTAGTTTCTTCTAAATCAGACCTTTGCTTATCTATTTAAGGTTGCTTTTCGGTTTGAATTGATGTTTACTAGGTTACTTCATATATATTTACGTTTATTTTATTCATGTTTAAATTTTTTATATTTTAAGATTTTCTGGCAAAATTAAGGCTTAATTTTATTTTGTTTTCTATAACCTTTTAATTTAAATTATGCTATATTTTCTATTTTAGTGTCTCATGTATGCAAGTTGCGATTGCAAGTTGGTAACTGTTGCAACAATACGTCAGTACCTTTTCTTTTTGTTATAAGCTATATTCTGGTACTATTTTGCTACATGGATGAAACATGGAATTTGCCGATAAAGGTAAAAAGCAATAGCATTTTTTGGTACTTATGTATTATTGCAAAAATTGCCAACTTAATAACTCGCCAAATTGGCAACCATATGCTTCATTTCATGTAATGTGCCAATAGGTTGCGATCATATGTAAGTACCATAGAAAATGACACTCCATTCAAACTAACTGGGATTATCAGATTGCCGATATCATGATTTAAGTTAGAATTTATGATACATATAAGCAATCAGCCAATTTGGTGCAATGCTAATCGCTTCTTGATATTAAAACCACAAAGATTCTTACTGTTTTTATATAAAAGAAAAACAGTCACATTTTGCTGGGATTTGCTTAGTGCCAGTTTGGTTGTAGTGATGCTAATACGTAAGAACACGAAGGCTAATATGAATTTTTATTTACGTATGAGATTTTCTGACATTTTTTTAACATGTTATTAAATAGATTTTGGCATATGTTCTACATGCTGCTTATTTTATTTTTTCTCCTCATAGTTTTTATAACCGATAAGTACTCATTTTTTGATCTCATGGAAAGATGGTTAACATTATTCATCAAGAAGATCTTCATGGAAACTATTGATGTGATTGAATGTATAACAAAGTAATTTTCTTTTGCACTTCAAAATTCGGAGTTAATGCAATTTTTTGTTGTGTTGCATTATGGTTTAATTTTCCTTCTGACAATCTGTTCTTCATATAGATTTTTGAAAATTTTATACATATGCATTGTATATATTTGTTACATATGTATACATTTCTATGGCATTTTTTTGGTTGAAAAAAAAAGATTATTGCTTTTTTTCCTTCATCAGCAAATACCATATTTTCATCATTACAGGAAAACGCATCAGATGCTGATTAATGTTGATCAGATTTTTTGTCACATGGCATATCATGGCTTAATTTTGCTTCTGACAATCTTCAAATATATAAATTTATTTATACCATTTATGATCCAAAAATATTTGTGGAAAAAAGATGCACTTGATACGATTTTCTCATATTTCTCTTTGGATTTCTTTAAAATTCAATGTTGATGCGATTTTACTTCTCATGACATCAAGGTTTAACTTTGCTTCTGATATGTTCCTTATTTAGTTTTATGAAGATCATATAATTTATACATATCATACTGTCCATATATGATATGTTTCAATGATCACTAATTATTTATCATTGTATTTTCTCATTTGTTTGTTCTTTGCGACTGAATAACAAATATTTTTAATCGAAATATTGCAAAAAAGTATTGTTTAAAAATTAATTTTTTTTATCATCAAGGTTTAGTATTTCTCTCATTAGGTTTATAATTGTTTTTTTTTACGTAGCACTTTTTAATCTGTTTTAGGTGGGTTTTTTTTGTTTTGGTTCTTGCTAATTTAATTTTTTCTTTATTGCATTGCATCTAAATTTTATAATAAATCTAATATAGATGTTGTGGATAGTATTTCATCCATTTCTCATGTAATTTACTTAACAGTGAATTTAACTTAATAGTTTATTATAATATAGGCCTATTTTAGATATTTTTTTAAAATTTTAGTTTGTACAAATTTAATTTTTTTTTAGTTGAAGGCTTCCTAATATTTTATTTATGATAGTATTTTAGTGAAATGGTTCATCCATAATTAATTTTTTCTTCTGATTTATATATTTCATGTTATTTTACTCATAGTTCCCCATAGCAGAAATATACTACTATTATCACTTTTCCGTTTTAATTTGTATTTATATTTTCATTCCTATTTACCTTTTTCGCATGTTAATTTTCTCTCTTACATTACATACTTCATATGAAATCATTCTTAACTGTTAAGTAAAATTTCAATATGAACACACATAAAAAAAAAACTTCTAACTTTTAGATACACTGCCCTGTAATGGCTCAATCCTCTTTAAAATATATCATGTTTGCAAAAAAGCTGGATTTTTTTAAAAATTTAACCCCACGAAGAATGGGTACGACACATGTGAAATCAGTGTTGTCAACTTGGCGAGTTATTTTGAACATTGGCATTGGGGTGCAATAAAATCTAAGAATCTACATTTTCTTCCATTGAAAAAGGTTACTACTTTTCCTAATACTTACGTATGAGAGTCACTGCAGCCAAAGTGGTACTTTTTTCACCAAAATTTGATTTTTTTCCTTATAAGACACATAAGAATCTGTTATTTTGATATCGTGGTGCAAATTTTGCTGCGGTTACGCCAATACATAAGTACCCTTTTCCTTTATTGGCAGATTCCACTTTTTTACGTTGTAACAAAAAAGTAGAAAAATGTAACTTAAGAAGATGACACTCAATGTAAACTAATTGAGGTTAACAGATAGTCAATATTGTGATTTTAAGTTAGAATTTCTATTTACGTATAATATTTTTTGACACGCTTTTTTTTTGTTCTGAGCTGCTTATGATAGTTTCATCAAAATCAAATCTTAATTTATCTATTTAAAGTAGCTTTTTGATTTGAATTAATATTATAATTTCTATACTATATGTATAATTTTACTTTTATATTTTTTTATTTCTTTTTCAATTTTAAATATTTAAGATTTTCAGTTATGAACTTTTTTGTTGTTGTTCAGAACTGTTTATGGCAATTTTATAAAGTTGGAGCTTACTTTTTCTGTTTTAATAACCTTTTAATTTAAATTATTATAATTCCTATTTCAGTGTCACGGTTTTATTTTTCTGAACTAATACTCTATATTAGATGTATTACTGAGATGTTAGATAGTATTATATGAGGTATGGGTGCAATGCTAATTTAATTTTTTTTCAGTTGAATGCTTTCTAATATTTCTTATTCATGATAGCATTTAGTGAATCAGTTTATCATCATTCATTTTTTTCTTTTGGCTCATCTATTGCAGGTTATTTCACCCATAGTTCCCATAGCAGAAACTCTCTACTGCTATCACTTTTCAGTAATAATTTTTATTAATATTTGCATTCATTCATTTCTATTTACTCTTTAACTTGCTAATTTTCTCTCTTACATTGGAATATTTGTTTTTGTTAAATTATTATTTACTTTGAAGCCAAATTGCAATTTGTTTAAAATTATTTCTAATGTGAACATTCATTTGTCAGAAATGTTTTTAATTTTTGGTTTTCTTCTTCATACAGGGTTTTACCCTCCCTAAAAAAATATTATAATTACTATGATAGAAGAATTTTTGTTTTTAAAACTTAACCCGTGCGAAGAACGGGCATTTCAGCTAGTAAGATAGAAAAAAGAGACTAATTTTTTTCAGCATAAAAGAAAGTTGTAAGTTTTCTGCAAATTATTTTTTTTGTTATTAATTTCTGTGTTTTGAAACGGGATAACGTTTTTTTATATTGGCAATAATATATTTTGGGGTAATTTATATACAAAAAATACTGCATGTTTAAAATTTTACAAAAGAATTACAAATAAAAGTAGATCTGTATCCTTTCAAAATATTCTTCCTAAATGCTCTCTTTTCATCCAAATAAATTTTTGAAAGGAAGTAAATGTCATTTTTAAATAAATTTTTAAAAAAATCTTAAAAATTTGATTTTTTAAGTTTAAGTTATTTAAGAAAATATATTGCTATTATGTGATTTTAATGAATTTAATTATTTAAACACAGTCATATTTTTTTCTTCTTAAAAGATAATAATTTGATACTATTTCAATTACTTCTTCAATTCCTGGCTCCTTATAAAATGCGGTACTATATCAAAAAATTGATAAAATTTGCTTAGCTTTTGTATGAATTTTACTTTAACTCAGTATGGACTATGAAATAATTTTTATCATAGCTGTAATATAATTTTAAAAATTAATTCGGAAAAATTTGAAGTATTAAAACGCATTTATGAAAAGTGTTCAAGTTAAATTTATTTGTTCCCAGGACGTTAATCTTTTGGTTGTTAAGAAAAGTATAATGAATTGAAAACTGCTTTTTAATTGATTAAACTAAAGAAAACAATTTCAAACCACAAGACAAGTGCGTAGGAAGGGAGTTGAATATCGCGATTGACAACAGGCAACAGAAGCTAAATTTAATCAATTAAATCGCAGTTGGAGATCAAAGAAACAAGTATCAATTAATTGGAATTTCTGATGGAAGTTAAAAATAATTAATGCTGAACTTATTTCTATCTACTTCTATCAAGTAAGTTCATTGTAAAGTTTAATAAATATATTTTAGTGATTGCTGAGAATCTTAAGTCATTGCTTCAAAAGACTGAATTTTTGTATATACACAATCTTAAAACTAAATAAAACAATACATAATTAAATTTTTATGTACTGATACCTATCTGGGTAACATCGTAATAGCTATAATTCTTCTTGTTCAAAAATTTCTTAAAATAATAAATTTAAAAAACATTATAATACTCACAGGATTCTTTTACAATTTTTTTTCTGTCTAATATATTAATAATTTTATAATGCTGAATTTTTCATGAGCATTTAAATTAATACCAATTTCATAAGAAAAAAATGCATTGATGGGAAAAAATAAATATATTCCAAACAATGTGTATCAAAACATAACCTGCAACATATAAATATTTTAACTTTTAATTATATTTTTCAATTGATACTTTAGCTCACTCTCTCTACATCTCTATCTTGTTCAAATTTTCAATCGTTAATAAAATATTCTCTATTCATCCAATAAAGTTCAAATAAATTTATTTAAACTTGTAGTGGATGACACTTGATGTTAACACGTTTTTCAAACATTAATTAATTAATTTAATTTAATTTAATTTAATTATTTACCGGTTTTTACCGCCAACTTATATTCGTCTCCATTGTTGTAACAATATAACTTTTAAAACAATGACAAAAGTTGGCATCGAAAACCGATTTTTAGCCAAACTTGCCAAACCGGGTGTGGATTGTTACAACAATGCAGACACAAATAATACTCTTTTTTCAATTTCAACTATTTTAGTTTGCTCTCTCCCTATATATTTATATATATAGTCAAAATTCTGTACTAGAGAGAGATCAATAAGTAATAATCAAAAGTGAAATTGCAAGATATCCAAACAATAGATTTTAGAAAGCAAAAAATAAAAATAGAGATAAACATAAAGATATATGGATGCTGCAGTACTATAAAAATTGATGACTTAGGACTGCGTATATATAGGATAATGTATATATATATATATATATATATATATATATATATATATATGCAGGGTGTCCAGCCTTAATGTGACCTAATAGCTAATTCCCGAACCGTTTGGTTTAGATATGCACTTCCAATTTGAAAAAAGTTTTAAAACAGGTAAAGAATGTTTTACGTGCTTTTCGAAACAAAAAACCTATTTAGAAAAAAATTACAAAAATTCATTTTTATACGGTCCCCAGGTCCTATCACTTATATTTAGGAAAGGATGCAGTATACTAAACAAAGTAAACACAAAAAGTTCATTTTATTGCGATAAAAACGGGCCGATTTATGAAACTTTAAAAAACATATATTTTATCCATTTCTGGGCCATTTTCAAGATGCTAGTAAAGGGGCCGTCTCCAAAGTGAAATTATTTGGAACTTTGCCAGGAAACTTTCGTTCTTGCACGTCACTTTTATGTAAATCGTTTTTAAATTTAAAAGTATACGTTAATAATACAATAATTTAGTACTTAAGAAATAAAATTTATTCTGTGCACCTGTAAAACATAGAAAAAAATACGGACAAAGAAAACATTTCAAAAGCAGCTCCAAAAATAGACTTATATGCTGCGGCTTCAGTCTGATTTGCTGTGTTTTTGCTGATCATGACGAATGTTAAATATCTGTTGTGTAGTCGCTTGCAATTGCATACAGTCATATTCTAATATTACGAATTCTAGTACGGGAGAACGAGATGTATACAAATGAAGAATACTGCGAAATAGTACTGTTTTATGGACAGTGTAATCGAAACAAGAGGGAGAGGCGGCATGACTTTATGCCATCCAATTTCCCAGTCGAAGATATCCATCTTATTGTACAATTGCCCGTGCTGTTCAACGCTTGTATAAAACAGGGAGTTGCAATAGACGTATTCCCTGTCTCGTGCCTTCACCATTATTTAAGTTAATTTGGTCATTCTGATATAATAAAGCCCCTGATTCATGATTGGCACATCATTCCACATTATGCTATAATTTGAACGGCAAATCATGTACTATTTTCTGCTATTTGTTAAAACAAGCTGAATTATTCTTTTCGATACAAGTTGTATTTCTTTAATTTTTCTTATATTGTTTGCCATACAGCAATACAAATTGTCAATCTATGATGTTGTCAATCTATTGATCTATCTACGGTGTTTCAATATTACTATGATGTTTTTCTTTAGCTCTTTCTGTAGATAGTGAATTACTGTTTTCTAAACTCAATTTATATATGACCCCCTTTCCTGAGCAATTCAGATGCTTCAAATTTATGTAGGCATAACTCGGCTAGTTTTTATTGTAATAAAATGAAACCTTTGTGTTTACTTTGTTTTTGAGTACTGCATCTTTTCCTAAATATGACCTAGGGACCATATAAAAATTTAATTTTTGTAATTTTTTTCTAAATGGGCTTTTTGGTTCGAAAAGCACGTAAAAACATTCTTTACCTTTTTAAAAACATTTTTCAAATTGTAAGTGTATATCTAAACCGAAAGGTTCGGGAATTATCTATTGGGTCACATTAAGGTTGGACACCCTTATATAACTTGTTCAAATTTTCATCTGTTATATATATATATATATATATATATAACAAAATACTTTTTATCCATCCATTCAAAGTTGGAATTGACTTAAAATATTTTAATAATACTTGTTTTAACTATGTTGGTATTTAATATTCTAAATGCTAAAATGATTATTATACAACGGTGAATTCATTTGATTCTTTTATTAATGCCGCATCTAAAGCAACGCGAGGACTATTGGCAATTATATAGTCAGAGTTGTAATTCATGTTGTTAGATTGGTAATATATAATTCTAAGGTGATATGGTACCATCTTCGCATTTTTTTTAATATTTGATAATTGGTTTGAATTGTATTTTATAAATTAATATTTAATAATAATTCCATACAAACAATTTTTAATTTGTTGCAAAATGTTTGCAAAATTTAAATTTTTTGAACTTTTTTAAACATTTTTTTTAAATTTCTAAGGCTTTTTTTTAAATATGTCTGTTTTCTTTCAAAGACTTTTTTCCAAGTACCTTATAATATACTACATAAACTGTGCATTGGTTTTTTTCTGCTGCTGCTCTTTAATTTTTTATTATTTTTTTTATAGTAAAACTTCCAAAAGTTCTCAAAAAAACATTAATTTTGTTTTTAACTTTTTTTAAAAAAGTACTAAACATGTTAGAGCTAATTTCATGCGCAGTTTTACAAAACATACATTTCAGAACATGTATAAAAATTTTGAAACCCATACTTTAACCATCAAAAAAGCCTTAGTGTTTTGAATAACAGTATATGTACAAAAATTCAACATGGACAAATATAAGTTTTCATTCCATGAATACCATGATATAATATTCATCGAATAGTCTGAAACTTTTATGAAATGGTAATTAGCTTATTTAAAACTGCTTACCATAAAAAATTGCCCAAATGTAGAACAATTAAACAGTATACTATCATAATGAATAGATAAAGAAAACGAATGAAAGATCAATATTTCATAAAACTTTATCTTAATAATTATTAAAAAATAAATGCACACACTTCAGAGCTAATTCCATGCTCAGAGCTAATGCACAACATGTACGAAAGATGTTTATGCCTTTATTTTTTGTTTCCATGAATTTAAAAGCCTTCGCATGTTAAATATTATACAGGAATGGAAACAAAATCAAATAGCACTTTATAGGTAAAATATATCAAAATGTATGAACTGCATATGTGCATTTGTTTAAAAGAATATCTTAAAATATTTTAATATTAAAAGTGTTGAATTTCACACATATGGGATGTATATATATCACCAAAAACAAATATATAAAAATGGGGGAGTTGCTCTATTCTTGCGAATTAGATTTTTAATTATCTGAGTTATCAAAATGGGATTTAGTATTTGTGCTTTGGGAGAATCCGTTTTGAAGTTTTAATTTCATTCATAATAATATCATAAAAAGCACGCCCAACTTTTAAATCTTGACCAAATCCATTTGCTCTTTAATAAACAATACACAAACTAGAATTTTTGTATGAATTGCACAATTCTTTCTTTAAATGATGTGTTACTGCATATATAATGTGAGTTTCCCTTACGCGCGGTAGAAAAAGAATTAATTCATCTTTTAACAGGCTCTTTTCTAGCATATAATCTGAAATGTGTTCGTGGTAGTTGCTATCCAGCATCAAATAGTGATCCATAACTTGATAAAAAAGGCAGGTAAAGCTTTGAAATTTTGAAGTCATGTTTATAAGTGTTTGAGATATCAAATATGCCAATAAAATTTTTCGACAGTTTAATGATTTTTAGGGTACCATATCGCCTTAAGCTGATAATCTTTTTTATTGGAAGTTGTCGTAATATTGCTATATCTAACTAATATGTTTGGTGAAACATCAGATTTTTTTTGCAAATGTGAAAATTCATGCATTCAAATACGATGAAGTTTCTGTTATTTCACAAAGAAAGTTTTCATGTATTGCAAAGAGAATAAAATAAACATTCCAAGCATACAATTTTAATACATTTATTGCACACACATTATATAAATACATAAACTATGTTTGGAAAACAATAATATTAGGAAGATGTAATATTCCTTCTTTTTCCTAACTACACTTCAAAACTAATATGCACATTTTTATTCTAGAAATCATATTTCCTTTGAAAAAACACAATAAAAGCTACTTGAGAATTGGTAAAAATGAAAATCATGTTCAAATATTTTTAATTCATGAAATTAAGTAGAAAATATTACAATATCAACGAACTATTTCGAGTGAATTGCTTTTATTCTGGCAGCTCAACTTATTCAAAGAAAATTGCAATCAGTTTTTAATTAAAAGCTTCAAATCTAATACTTCACTATCATGAAAGTTATTATAAATGATTTGCTAAATATTCTCAAAATTAAGTTTTGACCCTAAAAGTTGAGATCAATACTTTCACAAGCAAATCAATATTTAAGTCTTGATTCGTAAATTGATTTTTAAAATAAATAAATATTTTTTTCCAGTTATATAGTAGAAAAGGTAACACTTTGTAAAACAATAAATTAAACATTAACCAATAATTTTGTTTCAATGGATGTTTTTTAGATTGTAAAGGCTAGGGTTTGCAGCCCCGGGATCCCAGGATTTTTAGATCCCGGGATCCGGTGTTTTTTCCAATCCCGGGATTTAATTTTTGACTGAATTATATTTTAAATTATTTTTCTAATCAAGATTTTCTATGAATTATATTCTTAGAAAATTCATATTTTGTTTATGAAATCTGTACGTAAAATTTTGCATTTATAAGTGCCATCAGTAAGAAAATATATGCAGCTTTCATTTCTCGTATGGGAGAATGTCGCACAGATCTAAGTGTCTCTCTACAATACTTACACAATAATATAAGCAACATCTCATAAATATATTTTGCATAGATCCTTTTTAAATGAAATACCGTAAATTAATAGCGGACCTGCTTAAAAAGCTTGACGCTTCAAATCCCATTGCATTCATTGCAGCTCATGCAACTGGATCTTCTATTTCATTTCAGGTAACACTTGAAATTTTTTCACATTTTAATTCAATACCTGAGTCAATTTATATCCAAAAATCATTAAATGTAGCAGGACTAGATGAAGTTATCAAAGTGGGATATGCCCCAATGCAGTCTATTGAATTTGAGAAACTGTCGTCAAAAATTCAAAAAGGAATGTCTCTTAAATGGAAGGAGATCGGGTAACTACCTAAAAAAAACGTACTCCAATTTTTAATGACGATAAAACCTACTAGTATATAAACCGAACGAACATTTTCTTCGGCAGGACAATTTGTAATAAAAATAAGAAGCCGTTTGAAAGATGAAATGCTGAATGGAGCTGTGTTTATAAACCTTATTTACAGAAACACAAGAAATGCACAAATGTTTTTTTTAATTTCCTTATGCACTATTTTTATTTGTTTTTTATGATGATTTAAATTTTATTTTGATTTGTTTGAATAAAACTAATATTAAAACAATTTTAATTATATTTTCAGTTTTATTATGCAATTACAACTATGATAATGTAAAAATATTTTTAATAAATAGTCCAATCCTAATCCCAGGATCCCGGAATTCGGATAACGTAATCCCGAAATCCCGCAATTGAAAATATAACACGGGATCGCAAACCCTAGTAAAAGCTGAATTGTTTCTTTTTCCATCATTTAAAAATGCCATGACAAAACATTTTTATGTGAAACTGTGTTTTATATATCGAGTCTTAAATATATTTAATCACTACATTTATCAAAAATTAATGGTCTATAAAATAATTCCAAATCTTTCTACAGAACAAAATGAATTATTTTAAATTAATTTCGAACAAATACTCCCGTCTTTTGAAAATTGAGGATGGAAAATTGTCCTTTAATCACCTTTCCCTCATCTCTGTTGCCAAGATTTATAGGTAAATAATGGACAACATGTGGAAGATGGAGGCAATAAATTTTAGGAAAAGAAGTTCTTTAAAGAGATATTTATTGCAAAGAAAAGAAATGATAAATTAGAATCAGAAAAATGCTCTGAAACTTTGCAAATTTCATTATTACCAAAGCTTATAAACGATTGCGAATACACTTTTAAGCCACTAACAAATTTACTAAATAAAACATTGAACCCATTAAGATGTTCATAGTCATTTCAACGTAAAATTATTTGTACCATCAAGAGTAGAATATTATAAGTGAAGTAAATCATATATTTGAAATTCAGTTTTCAAATTATTAGTCTATTTGGAGCCTATATTTACGCTTATCCCATGAGATCGAACTCACTGAAAAGAGTTTAGTGGTGCAAATTTTTCTCCACGATATTTACAATTATGGTAATATCAGCAAGTAAAGAGGAATGCATAAAGTACTAAATGAACCAACTTTTTTCACACATTTGCACGTACCTTGTGCATTGTTTGGTTCTATGAGATTGTTCAGTTTCCATCTGTTATCAATTGAACCAAGAACTTTTTTTTTGTTGCACTTATCAATCTCTGTTGCATAGCATTTATAACTGGATAAAAGTTCTTACAAGTAAATTTCCTTGGATGTCAAAACCTTTTCTGACTTTAAAGTCCATGATATACGGAAAATATTACATACTTCTATATCAATATCAGACGTATTTAGGGTTGTTTAATTCAAATTTTGACCCAATTTATAAAAAAAAATCCTTGATACTTATAATCAGTTCAATTATTTTATGTAATGGAACATGTCAGTTGAAAATTCATTTCTAATAAACATTTATTAGTCGAATTACTTCAATGATGGTTACGTCTAAAATAATTTTTCTCCAAAGAATTATAATTTTTAAAGAGCATTTCATTATAAATTCAAAAAGATAATTTAAACTTTCTGCAATACACATCAATTTTATATTCAACCGTTCATAATCATACAATTTAGAATAATTCATTTTCATTTTTCATTATATTTTGTAATAACATGCTGAAAGAAACAAACTATTTCAATACTTAAAATTTTTTGATAACTCCATTCAACATTAATTCAAAACTTTTTCCAGTTTATCCTTGTTTTTTTTCAGCATTAATGTAGAGAATAAATAAATTATTTTTTAGATAATACGCCTATATAATCATTTTCATTTTTATCTTTTATTTTGATGAGTCGTAGATAGATTTCTATAATTTGTTTCACAAAATGTTTATCAATATTCAGAAATTAAGAAACATCATATTAATTAAATCCTTTTTAATTAATATTATGTCGTTTTTCGTTTGTAAATCATGCTTAGTTTTTAGAGCATTTTCTGATATTTTTCAACCTTTTTCAGAGTTTGTTCAATTTACAATTCAGAGAATTCCAGGAAGAATATATCTTGAGTCAAAAATTGGATTGAAACGGAGTTCAAGTTCAATTTTTTGCAGATTGCTTGAATTTTAAAATCTTCGTTAAGATCCTCGTCATGGATTGAGAGAAATTTACTTGTTCATCTCTTAGATTATTTATATTATTCGAATATCGAATAGCATCACATATAAAAACATTGTTAAATGGATAAGTTATTTGAAAAAAATCATTCGTTTTTCGTATAAGAATATTAATTACAAAGAAAACGTAGGAAATGATACCTTTTAAATAAAGGAGCCAATAAATAACTGTTTCATTTCTCCCATAAATATTCAAAAATACTGTAAAGTCCACTTTGTACGTCATTGTTAGTTGTTTTTTTTTCAATCATTTACTTCCATTTTCGGTATTTTTAAAACAGCGGATCAAAGCACTTGTAAAGTTTTTGATCGAAAAATATGGATCAATATATAGGTTTTCTTCGTTTCAGTTGAGTATTGTATATTTCTTCCTATTTTTAGCAGTGGTGTCTTCCCAGACTCTAATAATGTTATTGGCTTCAGAAACGCATAGCACCACGTGGTCAAAATAAATTGTTAAAAACGTAATAAACAAATATAATTTAGCTAGCTCTACTCAGTGTTATTTAATAAAACTGAGTATATCCCGAAATAAATTCAATGAAATAGACTCAGATTTTTAACTATCGTATTGATGAATTATCTTTCGACCTATTGAATGATTACTCTCATAGATATGTTTTCTTTTATGAAATTACCTCCACATAATATTATTTTCAAGTGATTTTCGAATGTCTTCAAGTCATCTTCTCGAGTTCCATAGTACGTCTTCATCAAAGGGTATAATTTAATAACTTTTTACGAAATATTTACTTTATTTAATTTTTTGAATCTTAAAAATCCAAGTCCATGTAATGAAATGATTTTAAAGTTTTTTTTCAGTTCAGTAGAAGTTTTCGTTATTTTCAAAGATTTCGGGTTATTTTTTAAATTCAAGATTTAAACTCCAATCTTCACTTTTCAGCTTCCTGCACCTGAGTAGTCAATTAGGCTCTGGCTGAGTACTGCTTTCCCCATATCAATCTTGCAAATGCCTTCCTAAAATCCGGGTTGAAATTGGTATAGATGAGTGGATTCAAAGTAGAGTTGAGATATCCGAGCCACAGGAACAGAGAGAAAAGACGAGGGTGAGGATCGCAAGAAGTGCAAAGAGCCATGAGCAGAGCCATAACGAAGAAGGGCAACCAGCAGATGACAAACACCCCAGTGATGATGACCAGCGTCTTCCCGGCTTTCTTTTCTCTTTTCGATTCCATGGTGTCTCGAGGACTCTTCTTTATCTTCAAGGGAGTCTCCTAGAAGAAGAAATAACAATGTAAGATAATCGGAACAATTTTTCCGATATATACTCCTATTTTCACAAAGTTAATTTAGGGGAGCCATGGCATATACGACAGTTAAATATCTTAGAAGTAGAATGGGTGTTCGTTGCATATAGGATGCGATTTTAAACAATGATTCTCTACTGAAGTATGAACAAAATAAACGTAAGAATGAGAAACCTGGCTTATATGGTTTGATACATTTGAGAGATATTTCAATAATGACCTACGATTACATATTTTCCACCTTTAAAAAGTCCACTGAATATAAATATATGCAAGGGTTAAAAGCAGTAATTCTCAAACTTCCAATATTTTCAACCCAATTTTCAGTCATAATTTTCATTGCCCCCTTCTCTTACAATAAAAATGTATTGAATGCAACAATATTGTACTTTGACTCTGAAATTACAATACCACTTCAGTTGTAAACTGCAAATGTATTTAGGTAAGTATTAAATTTTGTATATGACAAGCCTATGGGAGTCACTAGTAATTACTAAATTTATTTGTAATGTAGTCTTGATAAATTAATTTTCAAATATATATTATGCAGAACTGATACATTTATAAGTAAATTATATTAGTGTGAATGTGTATTTCATTTTTTATTATGTCAGAAGTTGTTTTGTTTTTCTTGCTTTCAGTAAATTGATAATTATTTTAAATATTTAATTTTTGACTTCTTGATATGCTCGCCCCCCGACGAAGGGTTATCACCCTTATGAGGCGCACCTCCACAGTTTCAGAGCCACTGGTTCAAAGGATATGTATAACTTTGCTACAAATTCACTTTATATCCGAATGTTGCATTATATTAACTGAGAGCGAATTACAAAAAGCAATGTAAATAAGATAATGGGCATCAAAGAGACTTTAAAATCAGCACGTCTTCCTAGAGTCAATAATCAGTTAACATTAGGAGTTTGACATTTTATTGATAATCGAATGCCATTTGAAAGAAGGCCACTTACCGTCTTGACTGATCCATTGAAGGTAGTGATTCCTTCAGACACCAATGGCAGGAGGGTGGCAGGTCTGATGTGTCTGCGCCTGATCCTTTTTCGG